>JZKD02S2159270.1:1211852-1233350 GCA_000966675.3 Picea glauca
GAGAAAGGACAAATGTTGGTAAAGGTATTTACCTTTCTTTCTTCTTCTTCCTTGAATAGTTTAGCTTCATGAAAAGGAATGTCAGTGTCCACATTAGCACCTTTATGTCTTGGTCTTAGGAATCTAGAGCCCAAGAGAGAATCCACTTGTCCGCAGGGGGATCTCTCTATGTAACATAGTGTGCGCTCTTTGATTTAAAAGACCTTATCTTGATTTGGTGTATATGGCATCGGTTCCAGAGTCTACCAACCAAGGGGACCCTTTTCTTGAAAAACCTTTTTTTTCCTTCTTTTGGAAACATTAGTCCTCCTTATATTTCTACTTTGAGTCTACTTGAATTCACTATCGGATTACCGATATGGTTATTTTCCACTCTAATGATCCCTAATGCACTTGGTGTTTCATATGAAATACCTCCATCTCCATAATGTCAACCTCATATTGACCCTTTGCCTTCTTCTCTCATTGTGTCTTATTCCCTTTCCTCTTCCTCACCTAGTGAAAGCCTTGTTGTTGGTAACCAGGAGGATAAGAAGAAGAAGAAAAATAAGCAAAGGGACAAACTTCCAAACCTTGCAGGACATGCTGGAAGCAATCAACCAGTTATTGTCAATCAGGCTGGGAGTGTTGATGATGGTGACAAGCCTACCAAGACAACTTGTAATCCCAAATTCCCTTGTAGGATTTTTAAGGGTGACCACCTTATTAAGGATTTCCCTAGTCTCCCCAAGGTCTTAGAAGTGTGTTCTATGGGTTCTCAAGAACCCATGTTATCGGACGCTAGACATCATGCTAGTGACAGACCATCAACTAGTGAAAGTAAGGTTGGGGAAAAGAAAAGTAGAGTCAAATTTCCTTGTAGGTTATGCGAAGGGAGTCATCAAACTCACCTTTTCCATCGTATGGATGAAGCCTAGAAATTGTTGGAAGAGATCATTGTCATCAAAAAACAACTTCCAACTAGTTATCATAAGTTTTTTCCCAACCCGCCATTGGTTTATCAAGTGGTAGATCTAATCCCATCATCGATCGATCCCACTCTTACCTTGAAGAGTGAAGTCAAAGTGGTCAATCTAGTTCCATCATCGATCGATCCCACTCTTCCCTTAAAGAGTGAAGTTTAAGTGGTCTATCTCACTCCATTATCATTCGATCCCACTCTTCACTTGAATACTGAAGTGGATATTGCTCAGATTTATATTGTCACTTCAGATGACTGCAGATAAGGGAGCATTTTCCTTGTTCCAACGGAACCCCCTCCAAGTACTAAGGTTATTTCCTTTGATTGGATTAGACTGATGGGACCTTGTCTTCCTTCCTATATACCTTTCCAAATCATTGTACGGTTTTTTGGTAGGGATGTTCATCAGACACTTATATATTAAGGCCCTTATGTTATCCTTTTATCCTCAAATTCTTGGGATGATCTAGGTTCCCTTCAACTTGTGCCAAGTACTCAGAATCTGTTGAATTTTAACATAAAGGACAATGAAACATTAGGGATCCTTCCTTGGTTACCTGTCACCTTAGGAGAGAAAACTATCCATATTGATGTGATGGTAGTCCAAGGCCCTTTGGACTTTAATTTTCTCCTCAGGCATGACTATGTTTATTCTATGAAAGATATTGTGTCCACACTCTTTCAAGTGACGTATTTCCCTCATAATGGAAACATAGTGACCATTAACCAAATTTCATTCATCGGCCCTCATATGACGAACAACAATCTGAATTCCCTGAGCGTTCCTTGTATGCAAGTCGTATCCATCCCACCACAAGTTAATTATGTGGAAACATGTCCCATGCTTTCAACTTCCAATGAGGAAGATCCTATCCTTATATTCTCTACTTCTGTTGACATATATCCGGAACATGACATGGTTACTCCCTCATTAGGGAACTTGGAGTCTACTCTCCCTCTGTTGATTTGAGTGAGTCTCTTACCATGTATTCCTTCCAAAGTGTTGTTCTTATGTCTGATGAAGACCTCTTGGAAGCCATGGTAGAGAGTGTTGAGTAGAGTTTATTTTCTGGTTTTAATTTCATTAAAAAATCAAACCATCCTTCAGTAGAGTTTGTTTTCTAGTTCCAAGCTCGTTAAAAAAATTAAACTAGCCTTGAGAAGAGTTTATTTTTTGGTTTCAAGCTCATTAAAAAACGAAACCAACCATGAGCACAATTTATTTTTTTGTTTCAATCTCATTAAAATGAAACCAACCATGAGAAAAGTTTATTTTTTGGTTTCAAGCTCGTTAAAAAATTAAACCAACCTTGAGTAGAGTTTATTTTTTGGTTTCAAGCTCATTAAAAAACAAAACCATCCTTGAGAAGAGTTTATTTTGTGGTTTCAAACTCGCTAAAAAATGAAACCAGCCATGAGCACAATTTATTTTCTGGTTTCAAGCTCATTAAAAAATGAAACCATCCTTGAGCAGGGTTTATTTTCTAGTTTCAAGCTCGTTAACAAATGAAACCATCCACGAGCATAGTTCTTGTTTTTGTGTCAATATCGTTAAAAAATGAAACAGATACCCACAAGCATAGTTTTTCTCTGTTTCAAGATTGTGTAAAAATGAAACCTACCCCAACCATAATTTTTCTTTGTTTCAAGCTTGTGTAAAAATAAAACTAGCTACGAGAAAAATTATTGTTTCTCTGTCAATCTCATTAAAAAATGAAACAGAGGTCCACGAGAAAAGTTCTCATTTTTGTGTCAAGCTCGTTAAAAAATGAATCAGAGGTCCACGAGCATGGTTCCTGTTTCTGTGTGAAGCTCGTTAAAAAATGAAACAGATCCCCCTTCAATTGAGTTGATTCTTTCACTAGATCTCGTAAATGTTGAGATGAGTCTTTCATTAGATCTCATAATTGAACCTTCATTTCATCTGCCTTTGTTAGTTGATCCTTTTTCTTCCTCTGGTGAACATTTACCTATTAGTAACTAGGAGTCTAGTTGGGTACGGAAATTGGTAACAATGTTAGATTTAGAATATGAAATGAAGCTTGGGGGGCATGTATCCATCCTCTGGACATCATGTTGGAGTTGAGCCGCTAGCTTCTCAGATGGGGGAAAAGTACCAACCATCCATGGGTATCACTCGAAACCTTTGGACATTACATTGGAAAGAAATCAAGATTAGTATTTGTCCTTTCTATTGCTCTTAAATACATGATAATAGGTTATCGAGTATACGCTTATCACTTTCTTGGACTCGTAAAAGATATATAAAAAAGAAACTCTTTGGAGTCTCCTTTAATCTCTTTTCAAACTCCCTAAACATGAAAATATTGTTGAGTGAGCTTGTTTCCTTTCACACTCGTTAAAAGGTTTGAAAGGGAATCTTTTGAGTGGTAGTTTACCCATTTTTTGGCCTCATAAGACTAATTACTAAAAAGGAATATTCTAGCCTCTTCGGCTAAAAGAGTTCTCTCTTGTATTGTTTTACACTTTTTTCGGACTTGGGAGACTAAATTTATGAAAAATCCAATTTTGTAGTTTCCTTTAAGTTCTTTTCCATAAACATGAAAAACCATTGAGTTTACCTTCCCTATACTCGTAAAATTATTCATTGAAGGATCCATCTGGGATCGAACCCTTACTTCTTCAGATTTGTTAAACATTTGAAGAGGAACTTATCGAAGATGAGTTGTATTGAGCATCTGTTATCCTCATCAAGATCGTTTAAAAAACAAATAGGTACTCATCTATCTGGATGGGGGAAAATTTTTGGAAGTGGGTCAATCTTTTGAAACGTTACAACAGTTTTTTTAGTCACCCTTGAACATGTCACATGTATGCATTATGCTTACAATTGGGTAATCTGATTCATACAAATTCTATGTGTCATCATATTCTTTCAACTCCTTCGAAGAGAACCTTTCATTGTCGTCACACTATGGTGATTGCCACATTATGTTTGGATCCTTGACTCATTGATTCAATGTTTCCAATTCACTTTTCATGCCATGCAATGTTTAAGGGAAGTCTCATCTTCAATCAACCTCTACAGTATTATCCATTTTCATACCCGTGTCAATCTGTCCACATTTTCCCTATCATCTCAAATCACTATCCTAATCATTTTTGTGTCGTTGATGGGGGATATATCATGGCCCTCTTTCGATAAGTTTGTTCATGTCGAATTCAACACATTATCGAGGAGTCGTATTTAGAAACCAATTAATGCTTTGGAGCCTGCATGCATGAATGGCAGGTTTCCTCACTTTCGACAGTGGGTTTACATCATTGGCCCTTGATTGGAAGATTATGTTGAATGTTCGACTTCATCTCTGGAAATTTCCCTCACACTTGTTAATGGTATACATTAATTACCGATAATCAAGTGGTTTCTACCATGTTTGACATCATCACATGTATTCGCATGGTTAGAATTGTATTGGTTCGGGATCAAGATGAAGAACCTGGGAATATTTTAGGTGCCTTCCAGTGTTATGTGCTTAACCCAGGTTGCGATGGAGAATAATCTTAGTGATGTACACTGTCACATAGATCCTTTTTGTATTGGTATGTGGCTATGTTGTTGTCATATTGTAGATCCATTGTCTACTTTTTCATGGCTATGACCTGATTCAATCATGGAGGTATGGATCCACATTGTATCTTCGGTGGCCATATCCTTAGTCAGTACTTTCATGGATCAACAGTGTATTGATCGGTGGCCATGATTTGAGTCATTTTACTCTCAGCATAGGTATTCATGCCTCACGAATGATACATATATATTGATAATATTTGATGTTTTCTTGCAGCTTCAGCCAGGATATCCTATTCCAGTCTCTTGATGCACATATTTTTGTAAAGTGTTTTGTCCATTAGCTTCTCTTCCCACCTCACACTTTAGGGGGCATCTGTTACACACCAAATTCCCACACTACTAAGTGTATATTTGCCACACTTTAGTGAGGGAATGTTTTTCATAATCCCTATACATATTAGGAAAGAAATATATCATATGAAGGTCAAAATACTATGTGCTCATGTATTATTCATTATTATTCATAAAAAGGAAATTAGTTTAGTGTGAAAATCCACCTCACATTTAGTTTCCTAATCTGAAGGAGAAGTTGAGAGTCTCATGGATGGTTGAGATATTTTCTCAAACCAAAATCCTAATTTGATGGATCTTGAGAGATATTTCCTCAAAATCCTTGATATATATTTTCTCCATAAAATCCTTGAGAGATATTTTCTCCCTAAAAATCTTGGAGATCCCAATTTAGTGGATCCAGTGAGTGATCTTCTCCATGGTGGTTAAGCCTCCAAATACTATATAGTGAGGGAATTCCAAGGTGAGAGAGGGGAAGGAATCCATTGAAGCATAACCATTTTGATCTCAAGACATTCATACAAGGGCTGGATAGGAGAAGCATGGAGGAATATCTACATCACATCATGGAGGTAATCCTTTATTGTTTCTCTTAATAATAATAGCTTGGCATATTCCCATACTTTTGCCTCTTTTAAAGTTTACATATGAATATCATGTTTGTTTCACGTAGTTCTATTTTATTTTATCTAACCTTGTGCAAGTAGTAGAAGAGGAAGATCATTATGTTTAAGTGAAGGAAGATTGTGTTCAATCTAGGACTAGATCTGATGCTGGAACAACAAGGAGTAGTGAGGACAACCTCTGAAAAAGGTGCATTATGTTTTCTTTTTCCCTCTTATCATGTTCATGTGTGAATAGACAAGAGAAAGGGATGTTAGTTTCCACTTGCTCTATTTTGTCTTAGCTGAAGAAAACTCGGCTAAGGGGAGCTTAACTTGTCCATAGGGTAAGATTTCTCATAACACCAATCCTGACTTAAAAGAATGACACAATTGTCAGGTATGTCTACCACTATTATATCAATAAATTGATAAACTTTTGGATTAGCAAACATCCTGATCAAGAACTTTTTTAATTCCCCAGTAACTTTAACTCTAGTTCTTTCTAACTGAACAATTTGAATTTCATATGGTTCATGTTTGAAATTTAGCTTCTCATGGACCTTTAGGGGCATGACGTTAGATGGGGCCCTTGAGTCTACCATGTAGTTATGGAAATTTCTATTAAAGATTTCAAAGGTAATGAGGAAGGGAAGGTTGGTAGATCTAGATCTCTGCCCGGTTAGGGATGCATTAGTCACTACTTGACTTTTAGATGGAGTGTTATTGTTAGAGTAAATTTCCTTGGTTGTTCCCTTCTTTGTTCCAACGTTGATTTCCTATATGCTAGAGGAAGATATCCCTTGCAGAGTTTTAATAAAATTTTCTTGAATTTTTGGAATCTTCATAAGCTCAAACAAGAAAATGTTAGCTTTAGTTTTCTTCAGATATTCTAAGAAATAATATTCTAACCTGGATAGGGATGTGGATGAGGCATTAGGTTTTGGTGTTTTATCAATCATTTTAGGGTTGGAATATGTGGTCTTGGAGGGATTGGGGGTAGTTTTGGTTGGAGAAGATTATTATTTGGTGATGGGTTTGGTGGGAGAAGTAGGATTATTGGTATTTGGGGTGTCATTAGAAGCCTTCTTACTATCACTTCTGGTGGTAACAATGTTTTTTGACGTGTGGACTTATTCAAATTATTCTTCATCCCCTCCATAAGCAATATCCTAAAATGAATTTAATTTTTGTTCTTCAGGCCCTTGATATTCCTGAGGTTGTTCTTGTTGTTCCTGATTTTCTTCTCCTTCTTCATCAACCTTGTTCATGTTCTTTGTTTCCCAGGTTTGAAGAGCCTGGACAATGTCTTCCATATTAATGTCTTTTGTTTGGGAAGGGGTGGTTTTGTTGGTTGGTGGAGTGATTTTAATTTTTTTTTTGGGGGGGGCCTAAAGAATTTTTCTGGCTAGAATATCCTTCTCCACCACCTTTTTTCAAGTCTATTAGGTTGTTGGATAATTTATTAATGATCCTCTGAATAGATTCCATATCCATCAAATCAGAAGGATTTTTATCCTCGTTGGGTTTAGAAACAAAATCGTTACCCTTACCTTTGTCTTTAGATGGATCTGAGTTATAACTGCCTTTTAAACTCATCATATTCTTCTCAAACTTAAGGGCTTTCTGGAAATCTTCTTCTAGAGTTCCTTTCTCAGAGTTCTTTACATACATGGCCATGGACATAGGTAAAACGAAGGTGTATAATTCAATAGTTACATATTCATCCAGTTTAGAGGCACGTGGAATTCGTTTTAACAAAGTAAATAAATATTGATTATAATCAGTATCCAATTCTTTCAAATCCATCTTGACTCTCGAGAGTTCTAGAGCTTGGGTTGTTGGTGTCTTATTTTCTCCAAATTTTTTGAGAAAAATGTTTTCGAAGGTTCTCGAATTCGTAATGGTGGATTATTCAAGAGAGAAATACCAGGTCAAAGATTTATCTTCAAATGTAAGGGGAAACAAACGAAAGATGAGTTCTTCTTGTCAAATGCTACGTAATCTAATAGCTAGCAGGAATTTCTTCACATGGTTTTCAGCTGAGTCTTTTTTTCAGGGTCAAATTTTGGTAGGATTTTTTCAAGGTGTCTAGGCATGTCATGTTGAATCCCTGGTAAAGAGAAAGCGTCAACTAACAATGAGGGATGGTAGGCATTTTCTCCAGCCATGTTTGGGGGTTGATATACGATAATCTAATATGGGTTATTTTTGGGTTCACTCTCAGACTCATATCTTTCTTCAGAGTTTCCCTCCAACTCATCTCTTGGAGTGTAAGGTGGTGATTCAGGAGGAGAGAGTGGTCTACCTCCTTCTCCACTGACTAACAGATAATATTCAAGGTCAAATTTGAAATAATCGAGAAAATTAGAAGAATCTTCAGGAATGTGATACTCATGAGTTCCAAATGAAGGGTTTCCTTGATAGGTGTCTGGGTTGGTGAAGAAAGGATCTGTATTGTGAAGGCTTTCTTGATTTTTAGGTAGAGATTAGTTATGGGAAGCTATATGGTCTGTCTTCTAAGTTTCCTAGTTAGGGAACGGTTGGTACATTCAGCTGAGTGTATGACTATAGCATCAATTTTTGAGATTGTTAGGACATGAGGTTATGGAGAAGATAAGGAAGGTTCGAAATGGGTGGAAGTGCAGTGAGTGCTAACCTAGGCTGGCATGTTCATAGCGTACTATAGGGAAAGGAAAGTGTGCTCAGGGATAGTTTGTTGGGAATCACTTGACGAGGGAATGATTTCTTGCGAGACAGAAAAGGAAGGGTTTGATCTTCTATTTGTAGTCATTCAGTTTTGTCGCCCTCCATCTAGCACCATTTCTATTGACGGACTAGAATGAACCGTTCAATAAGATGAGGGAAAACACTCGATGGTAAGTCTCCATTAGACCCACTCTCATTTGAGATAATGTTTCTGACCATATTTGGGCCTAGTTACTGGTCTAACTAATATACTAACTAAATATGAATTTGAAAATCAGAGGTTCTCATATGAATTAAACAATATAAATCCTAACTAACTAATTCTAAGCTAAGATGAATGGTTATAGTTATAAGATGAATGAAGTGAAGTATTTATATTACTTGCAAAGAAGAATTTCATAATACAAGTAACATGAAATTTTAACAGCATAAATAGTTAGAATCAAGTAATTTATTAGTCAATTGCATTATATTGTCGTTGTACTCACTTTGAAAATCATGGTAACTGTGAAAAATGAGAACATTAATTCAAAAATAATTCGTAAATCAACATTCACATACTACATAATAAACATGCATAAATTGAATAATCACATATGTTGTGTTGGTTTTGTCACATGGGTGAGCAAAAACATAACACTTACCTGCTTAGTTGAGTCATCTAAATAAGACATAGGTTTGTAAGTTGATTAGATAACCAAATACATGTGAAACAAGGAAATAAAACTAAAAACAAAGGGAAATAAATGTTAGAGAAGCTTGCAAGAACTAGAACCATTAAAAACAAAAAATGACAATCATATAGCTAATGGATCAATATATTGATAGGTTAACACCATAGATAAAGGAAGGGACTTATGAATCCCCTCGTCCTCCTTGGGAGGGATCTTGAGTTCCCTAATAGAGAGCTCTTATCTTCATGCAATGGCAAGTGAAAATGGTGAAAAAATACAATGTCAATCATCTCAAGAGGTGAGTGGAATGGCCCTTGCTATAGTGCTTGAATGATTCAAAGAGAAAAGAGGATTCTCCAAGAAGAATTCTTGTAGCATAACAATACCTTGAAGTTCTTTTTTTTCTAGCACACCCATGGCAAATATTTATAGTGTCCATCATGGAAATATACAATTGGTTCATAGTGTGAACAAGGGGCATTTTAGGGCACTTCCTATCCCTTAACCATCCTCCAAGCTATATTTCGCTCAGATATGAGTGTCAAATCATGTTGGGGGTCGAACTAGAAGTGGTTGAGAGGCTGACAAGATTCATAAATGTGTTGTTCATGAGAAGTGCACGGATTTTCTCGTAGACAGTTGGTCATCTTGTGCACAATGCATGAATAGGGTTGTGTTGGCCCATGCATTCTACGCACATTGTGCACGCTTCTTTTGTTGAATTTGCGCACTTTAATTTTTGAACCAAGTGTATAGTTTTATGCATTTTTGATGGATTTTGATGTTGTAGGTGTACTAATTGTTGCTGGAATTGATTTCTTTCTTCAACCATTGTGTGCAATGTTGCGGACGATTTTTCACTGATAACAGATGCCCCCTGATGTGTAAGGTTAGGAGAATATGTATAGCCGAAATACATCAATGTTTCTTTTGCTGAGAGCACCATTGTAATGAAGAGTGAAGAGAGGAACTGCAAGAGTGATATGTCGGAGGGAGAGGGAAAACAGTGGGAACCGAACCTTTCTCTAGGAAGAAAAAATAAAATATGTATACAAATGAGGTAAGCATGTCCCATGCTCGTGTCATGAAACCAAAATGTGAGATTGTAACTGAATATGTATGATGATGTAGATAGTTGCAGCGCCCACGGGGGCGATTTATAACAACAAATGACGGTTCTGACTGGTGAACGGGCTCTGAAGTGAGTAATGGACGATCGTAAGAAGTGTCGATGACTCGTAGGCATTGATGGCCTATCAACTTCAGAGGTCTTCGGATGGTATGAAATAACTGCAATGGTCACATAGTAATACCCACCTTAACATGAGAGTTTGTTGAAATTGAATGTTATGGGGGTCAACAGAATCAGAAAGCGATGATAACTCTCCATGTTTCATCTAAGACTCCTCGTTGAAAAGGTAATGAGAGTCCAGATATTGTTGCCCTTCTGGAAACGGTGTTGATGTCGACATGAAGGGAGACACGACGTCAAGAAGCAATGGGATTCTTGAAATTCATTGAGTAATGGGTGAGATTAGGTATTGATGGGTAACATGGAAGAAGTCAAGACACTATGGGACTCAAGACTTCCCTTGGTTGGGGTGTTGAGGGATGATTGGAAACAATCGTAAAACTGGATCTAGCGTCAGGGGGATGACCAGATATGGGGATAAACTGTGTCGAAGGCTAAGAAAGTGGGAAAACTCAGAGATCGTGGGTACATGGATTTGGGATACTCGAGGTTTTTTAACGATGTCGATATGAAAAAAAGGTGGATTCCCTAACCAAGGGTGACATGGGTTTCTTTTCCAGGTAAAAGAAGGCCATCGGGGATGATGACTAAAAAAACTATCTATATGTTGGAAACAAGGGCTTTATACAATTACCAAAGAAATAAAGAATAATTTGCATTGAGTATACGGATACAGAAACGGGTGCCCCGGTGAAAGATGGCTTGGCCCATAGAGAGCACAAGGTTGTGAAAGAGAACTGGTGGAGGGTGGGGGCTCTGTGGGTGGGTTTTTGTATTAGGTGAATGGATGGAGGACAATCTGCAGATGGGAAAACTGATGGTGGATGAGATGGAGGGCTAATGGAACTTCGGAGGTCCAGTCAATAGAACAAAGTGTAGGATGATATGACATGGGATTCCATTGGGAAGGTTAGCAATTATGATGAGAAGAAGTATGGGGTTCATTCTCGGAAGTGCAAAATACTATCGAGACTCCCAATCCTAGCGGATGAAATCAACATGAGTGTCAAGTTTCCAAGGGGAACTATGAATGGGAAATCTCATGTGGGGGAGATTTTTATCGGTTGACAATACCAAAATGTGGTAGAGGTAAAGATACTGCAAAGACGAATGTAGGGACCCTAAAGGTAAATGTCAGAGGGTGTGAATGGGGTATGAAATTGTTTACAAAGGGAGTAACTACATGCCAATATCATTCATATACCTGAAGGGGTTGTAAGCTTGTTTAAAATGTACTTGCACACATTAAAAAACCAAATACCCGATGTGAACAATATATGATGATAAAGAACATATAACAATTATTTGATAAAAGTGAAAGTGAGCATGCGTACCTGAACGTGGCATTAGAAAAATGCTCCTCCAGGGAAAAGTGCAAATTATAACGCGTGGAATGTGAATGTGTATATGGTTGGATCAGGATCTTGTGGCTGAGAACGGGTCAGAAAATGAAGGCTCTGAGCTCCTGTACCAGAATGTGGCTTATATAAAAGAAGACTAAAAAATATACAAATGTGCATAAGGAGAAACCTAAGGTAGGGGGGCTATGCTTAGGCATTGAAATTATTCGAGTACAACTCATTGATGGTTTCTTTGAGAGGGAACCTTTGAGAGAAGTTGAGATATAGGCACCTTCTTTGAAAGAATCAGTGGCAGGAATAGGTTTTTTAAACCGGTCAATATGCCCCGACGAAATAAAATCATTGGTTTCTGTTGCGCACAAGGAGGCTAGGGTAGGAGGGTGAAAGACCTCTTGTGAGAGGAAAAGTGCTCGATGATGGAGTGCATTCCAAGGGAAATCATGGATAGTCATTTCCTCCAATATATATTCGTCACAGTGGAAAATGCGAGAATACATGGGATCTTGGGAGATGGCAGGGGGAACCGTCAACGGGTAAATGTTATTGTCCTCAAGGGATGAGGAAATAGAAGGGATATTGTGTACAGAGTGTGATGGCTCGTTGGACATAAACCAAATTTCAAGACATTGTGGATGATATCTCGTTTGTTCGGGGACTGACGAAGAAATATAACGAATGTTAGTAATGTGAGCCTGAGTAGGGAGAGCCTGAGGGGGCTCAGGCAGAGATGTGTGGTGTACTGCGGCTAATGTTTGGCGGAATTGAGGTAGAGATGGGAAATGGTGAGTGTAATGGTCATATTTTGAGCATATGGTGCAAGAGAAATTGGTTTGTAACCCTTTTTTGCATGTGGTTGAGGACTCCGTAGTAGCGGTGGATGTACTTGGTGGAGTGGCAAGCAATGGGGTTTCTCTAGGGAGTTGGATAAGATTATGTAACTCGGAAAGAGTAGGACATATTTTAGTGGGGTGTCCTTCTCTTTCGCATAGTGTGCAAGGAGGTTGAGCTTGGGGAGGGAGTGGCGCTATGGGCTCCTTCTTTCTTCATATTCTCCCAGTGGTGGTGGTGTTTCCTCTAGTTGGGGGTGAGGGTGGTGTGGCAGGAGCTTGTACTGGGATCTGGATTAGTAATCCCTTTGTATGAGGAGGGAGAGATTGTGGAGGAACCATAGCGGGTGGATGAAGATACCATACATGGATGGCGAGAACCATGTTGGGAAGGGTGAGGGTAGAATCCACCTATAATGCTTGGACTCCAGGTGGGGGGTAGAAAAAGGGGATTTGGAAAATGGCTTAGGGGACTGTTTCCAAAACCAGTATTTTCCCTTGGAGNGGGGGGGGGGGAATCCATGACAAGTGGTGTGGTGGTGTTTTCAGGGAATTCTTGAGGTAGTGGTTCTCCGACTCGTGGAACTTCAATGTGGGGAGGGGCCTTAGTGAGAGGATTATTGTCTCTGATATATGTTCTGTTAGAAGACACTACACATACTTGAGCTAAATTATAAGGGTTGAGGAGAGGTGGTGTTCCATGATAAGTCCATAAAAAGGATGGGCCCTCGAATATTCCAGGACCCATGTCGATGACCGAGAAATCATATGATCTAGCATGAACAAGAGGGAGGATGTTATAAATGTTGGAAGAATGATTGGGCTCGTAATGTGTAAGCTTGTCAATGGTGATGATTTTCCCGTCTGGGTGCATCAGGAAATACTGTGTACAAGTAACTTTATTAAGAATATATGAGGTCAAATTGTTGGGCCTTGCTGATGGCTTCATCTTCTAATTGAGGAAAAGTGGATGCTACATCCTTTGTAATCACAGGGATGAGCAATTTAAGAAACCAATCAAGACATTGTCCTTTGGTAGTTTCCTCTTTACATAAGCTACGTCGCTGACACCATTCATGGATTTGGTCGACGATATGGATAGCAGTGGTTTGTTTGAACTTGGAAAGAAGTTATAAGCTAGTGTCATGATGAACGAGTAATTGGAAAAATGAAAAAAAGGCCTTGGCCAATGATTCAAAGGTCACATGGGAGCCTGATTTTTAGTCCACATAGAATTTGGATGATAAACTGGTGAGAGTTCTTTGAAATAACCTTAAGTGGATAGAATCATCCATGATGTTGTTTTAAGAGCACCATAAGTGGAAGGTCATTGTCTAAAGGTATCTTGGTAGGAATATTGGGCCAAGTGGTGTCATACAAAATGGGATCATTCATGAGTTTGGTTAAATCAAGAATGGTTAGGGATGCCAAGTATGGCATAGGGGGATTTGGTGGAGGATTAGTTCCAGCCATTGTGTGTGTAGGTAATGGACCTGTCCCTTGAGAGGGATTTGGTGGGTTTGTACTTCTTCCTTGAAAATAATTTTTTCCCCCACCTCCTTGTGAACGAGAACCAATATAAGGATTGCCTTGGGTATTTGAACCAAGAAAGGTGGAACCAAGTAAAGTTGATTCCAAGATAGTAGCACTCACGGGGGTGTGAGATGGTTGAGCTGGTGAGTTGGCAAGGCTAGGGACTCCTCCTAGAATAGGAGGGAGATTTTGAAAGCATCTAGAATGATGGGGATTATGTGGTTCCCCTATGGTTCTGACTAGAAAAGTGAATGTGCACAAATGGTGACAAGAGACAAATAAATGAACAAGAGATTTTGACCTTCACAAAATAGTATAACTCTAAATTTCATGTAATCAAATGAACATCATACATAAATCAATTGTAAACTAAACAAGCATGTGGATAGGTGGATTTTGTCCGCGTGGGGGAAAAACAAAAACAAATGCTTGTGTCCTAAAAGACCTATCATCCTTCCTCTCAATTTAGCACTAGGCCTTCTAATAGCACTCAACAGTGGGGTCTGAACCCACTGGAAGAGGAACTAGTGAAGGTTGAAGTAATCAGTTATAATCAGGGGTAGAGGGTGCATATCTCAAAAGAGCTGGCGATATTTCCCAATAGCCACACAAAATCTGATCAAGGTGTGATTGCAACGCACAACTGCCACCTAGGTAGATATTCTATGTTTGGCCACTAAGTACCTCAGTCAAAGTGCAACATTTATATTTTCGGCCTGAGAAATGGGTCACGAGATGGATACCCTCACAAGAGTTGGGTGAATCAAGGAGGGATGCATAGAACAACCAAACCTCGACCTTTGACCCTTCACGTGTATCTCCCTTCTTTATGGTATAGGAAAAATTGACTTGAAGGATTGGAAAGATACTTATTCTCAACTTCTATTGTTTCAAAATGTGAGAACTTGATAACGAGGGGTTATTTGGATGCCTACCCCCGAGATCCTACCTAGACTAAAAAATTATTTTGGCACCTCCTATGAGGGAAAATTTAGTGTGTTCTTAAAAAAAATTTAGATGGAGTGGGTTGAGAGATTGGGGTCATGCACCAACCTCGTTTGAATTAAATTGGTGTGGATAATTTCAAAATAAGTAGTTGGATCTTTCAAAAATCCTTTGAATTACTTTGTGGGTACTTAAAAAGAAAGATTACTTNTGGGGTCATGCACCAACCTCGTTTGAATTAAATTGGTGTGGATAATTTCAAAATAAGTAGTCGGATCTTTCAAAAATCCTTTGAATTACTTTGTGGGTACTTAAAAAGAAAGATTACTTCGACCTCCACTATTCTTATAGAAATTATGTGTGTGATGAGTGGCTTTGTGTGCAAGAAAGTGAAAAGTGTGCATAATATTTTAATAAGTTAAGTGTGATATTTCAGCATGTGGACTTCCTGTGGTCCTTACAAATCTTCTTACCTAACTTACTATGTTTCTTTGGTACAACCTTGCGGAATATTTAAAGCCCTAAAGAACTAGCAATGTGGACATATGGGTCCTTACTTGATTCTTTAAACTGCATAGAATGTTGTCTAAACTAGAAAATCTTTTGAAACTATCCTAGGATTGTAGACATGTGGGCATGTATGGGCCCGTTACTTGATCTTTTAAAATTTCCTAGAGTATTGTCTAAACTAAGAAATATTTTAGAAACTATCCTAAGATTGCAAACATGTGGGCATGTATGGGCCCTTACAAAGATTTAAGATGATTTCAAAAACTAAGAGGTGCCCTAGGGGTGTTTTGTTCTCTCCTAATGATTTTTAAAGGAGATGAAATTTCCTTTCAACCACCTTTTCTCATTCCTGAGGTCACACTGGAGTGTAGGGGAAGAGCATACTCGAGGGTTAAAATTGATTTCTAGTCCCAAATTAATTAATTGTGTTTGAAAAATAAATAACCTTAACTCAAAGTTTTAATTGTTTGATTGTTTGATTGTGTTTTAATAGGGTTGTGTTGGCTCGCGTATTCTGCGCACATTGTGCATTCTTCCTTTGGTGAATTTGTGCACTTTAATTTTTTAACAAAGTGTAAAGTTTTGTGCCTTTTTGATGGATTTTCATGTTGTAGGTGTACTAATTGTTGTTGGAATTGATGTCTTTCTTCAACCATTGTGTGCAATGTTGTGGACGATTTTTCAGTGATAAAAACATCCATACACATCAACACCAAAATCTCCAACCAATGTCTTCAAGTTCAAATTCACATGCAGTAAAATTATTGTCTTTCTACATCTGGAAACCAAAATCCATTTATTGTGGAAAGTCCTCCCTTTTATAATGAGGAGAGATTGTTTACATGATAATCTTTCTATTATGAACTAGGGCCATCTTACAAAATGAATCTTCATGTTCCAAATCAGAAAACAAGGAAACTATAGCTAAAAAAGGAGACATCTCGGCACAGTTATGGAATTGTATCATCCTACGTTGTTCTTCCCCTCCATCTGATTCTGATATTCCTCCCAGAGGGAATAATGTTTCATAATGTCCTCGAGCTTTCTTGATTTCAATTTCTCCACAATTAATTATCCGCTGAAAAATTTGGTGGACACTTCTTGATGTAACTCCTTTGATGTGGTTTTAACAAGGTGTTGAATTTTACTAGTGAGTCGGGTAGGTCTTTGTAGGTGTTCCTCCAAAGATTCTCTTTCAATCTAATTTAGACTTTGTATGCTTACTTGATTTATTTCTTTTCATTTTTCCACCTCAGTAATTTTTGCAGTGGCAGTTATTGCTTCATAGATAGGGAGAAATAGTTGCATCTTGATTTCTTCCATGAGATCGATCGAACTGTTCCACAGCCTTATGCAGGCATCAATTGCGGCATTTTGGGTGGCCTGTACCTTATTGAATAGGGGTTTATAGGGGTCAAAGAATATATGGCATCAGATTCTCTCTCTATCGGAGTATACTGGTAGTGTGGTGGGGGGGGGCTTGCATATGTCTTGCCAACCAAGCATCTTCTCTACCAGTTTATCTTGTAGCGTGAGTTGTTCTTCTCGACTAGTTTGTATTTTTCCGAGCAAATTGATCAATTCTTTCTGCTCAGTTGCAAATATTTCATTTAGATCAATCACATGTGTAGTATACTAGATATAAAATAGTATGCAAAATAGAAATATTTTAGCTAGAAATGGCAGAACAACAATGATATAACCAAAACAATACTAGAATAATACTAGAATAACACCAGAAAGAGCACCTTGATTAATGATAGCAATGTTCACTTGCCTCTTTGAGGGGGAAACCTCCAGCAAAGCATATATCTATTACAATAATATCCAGGACAAAAATTATGATACCCTCTACTCCTATTTATACTAAATCTATCTATCCAAAAGAACAATCTAGAGGAAGATCCTTCTAGAAACGGAAGCTTCTATTAGGTCTTCTTACATTTGAATTATACTTCCTTATTGATAGGCATTATTAATATTGGCCTTTATTACATGGAAATATATTATTCTACCTATGTCAGGGGTTACAGAGGTTAGGTCCCTAACATGTCCTCCCCTTTAAAATCAACCTTGTCCCCAAGGCTTGAGATGAGGAAATTGCTGCAGAATGGTATTTAGTTTTGAAGTGGCATATGTTGGAGTTGTATCTTTCCACTAGACTAACACTTCCTTCATGGTGCATTGATGTAGATGACGGTCATGCTGGTCCTAAACTGCTTGTGGCTGCAACCAAATAGATCCTTCTTCATCCAACTTGAGAAGGTTGGTTTGAGTTTGGCACTTAGTTCCAATCACCTTTTTTAAGCATGAGACATGAAAAACATGATGGAGCTTAGAATGATTGGGAAAAGATAACTGATAGGCCACATATCCCACACGCTTGAGAATGGTATAAGCACCATAAAATTTGGGTGCTAGTTTCTGACGATGGTCAGCCTTGAGGGAAGTTTTTTTATAAGTTTACAGTCGAAGAAACACCTAGTCTCCTTCAGCAAAATGACGTTCAAAGTGACCTTGATCTACTCATTTCTTCATGCGATTATGGTCCATGACCAAATTCTCTTTGAGGGTACGTATAATATCCTCTCGAGCTGTAAATGTTTGGTCAATCGCCTGGACCTTCGAGACACTTGGTAGGTATGACATAA
The DNA here is from genome assembly GCA_000966675.3 of Picea glauca. Lineage (NCBI taxonomy): Eukaryota > Viridiplantae > Streptophyta > Pinopsida > Pinales > Pinaceae > Picea > Picea glauca. The sequence goes on from JZKD02S2159270.1 coordinate 1,229,764, forward strand.
TTGAAGGTGGATTTTGTCCATATACTGCTTCAAAAGGTGTCATGTGGGTAGTTGTATGGTAAGAAGTGTTGTACCACCATTCATCTAGTGGTAACCATTGATCCCACTGATATTTCCTTTCCAATGCAAAAAACATCAAATATGTTTCCAAACACTTGTTGACAACTTCAGTTTGACCATCATTATGGGGATGATAAGTTGTGCTAAGATGTGATTGGGTTCCATGTAGCCTTAACAGTTCTTGCCAAAAATTGCTGGTGAAAGTGGGGTCTCGATCAGAAACAATAGAATGAGGCATGCCATGAAGCTTGAATACATAATCCATGAAATGTTGAGCCACATTGGAGGTGGTAAATGGATGTTGAAGAGTACATAAATGAACATACTTGGAAAGATGATAGATCCCATCATGATTGATTTATTGTCGGATTTAGGTAAGCACACAATAAAATCCATAAAGATATCACTCCAAATAGTAGGTGGAATCGGAAGTGGTTGTAGTGTGCCAGGATATTTGACTATTTCTCCCTTGTTGTGTTGAAAAACATCACATTCTGCCACAAAATTGTGAACGTCATGTTTCATACCATCCCAAAGAAAAGAACGTTTGACCCGGTCATAGGTTTTGGTAAACCTTGAGTGCCCAGTTGTGGGTGTAGCATGAAGCTCAGAAACTACCGTGGATTTAAGTTGTGATTTTTTACTTAAATACAAATGGCCTTTGTAGCAAATATCATCATTATGCCAGGAGTACCTTGGGGAAACTGGATAATTGGCCTGAAATTGTTGGATCAGATGAAAAATTTTGGGATCTTGTAGTCATTCCTGATGAATAGCTTGGAGCCAATGTGGTACAATGAAGGAGAGGGAGAAAAGGGACCCTTCATATTCCTATTTTCTTGAAAGTGCATCAACAACCACATTGTCTTTTTCTTTTTTGTAAATGATCTCATAATCATATCCAAAGAGCTTAGTCACCCATTTTTGTTGTTGGGTGTTGTTACATAAAATACTTGAGGCTTTGATGATCTATCTTAATTTGGAAGCACTTCCCCAATATATAAGCATGCCAAATATCCATTGCATGTAGAATAGCCAACATTTCCTTTTCATAGATTCATTGGACCAAATGTCACTCTGAAATTTGTTTGCTGGTAAAGGCTAAAGGCCGACCATCTTGCATAAGGATTCTTCCAATTCCTCTCCCAGAAGCATCACATTCCAGGAAAAAGGTATTTGTGAAATCAGGAAGGGCCAGGACTAGAGTGGTTCACATGGCCTCCTTCAAGGTTTGAAAGGCCTGATCAGTTGCGAGAGTCCAAGTGAAAGAATTATTTTTAAGGAGAGTAGTGAGAGGTGTCGCAATATTTCCATAATTCTTAAAAAACTTGTGATAATATCCTGTTAAACCTAGAAATCCATGCAAGATTTTGAGAGTCTTTGGGCGAGACCAATCCTTCATAGCTTCAATCTTTTTAGGATCCACCCTAACACCTTCATTTCCAACAATATGACCCAAGTACTCAACTTCCAAGGTGACAAAATCACATTTAGATTGTTTGAGCAAAAATTGGTGTTGAGAGAGTAGATGTAGAACTCGATCCACATGAGCAAGATGGGTTGTCCAGGTTTTACTATATATGAGGATATCATCAAAGAAAACTAAGACAAAATGACAGAGAAAAGGACAAAAGATATGATTCATGAGACTTTGGAAAGTGGAGGGAGCATTACACAAGCCAAAGGGAATGACCAAAAACTCATAATGGCCCTCATGAGTTCGAAATGTAGTGTTAGGAATGTCTTCCTCGTTGATACGTATCTGGTGGTAGCTGGAACAAAGATCAAGTTTATTAAAGAATTGGGCACCACTCAATTCATCCAAGAGGTCATCAATGACGGGAATGGGAAATGTTTCCTTGATGGTGAGTTTGTTAAGGGTGTGGAACTCAGGACACATGTGCCAAGAGCCTTCTTTCTTAAGGACCATGACCACAGGAGAAGAGTATGGTCTCGTACTAGGACGGATAACACCTGTGGTGAAAAATTCTTGAATAATTTGTTGGACACACCTACCACACTTAGAAGGGGGGTGAACGAGTGTGGGGCTCTTTTTCCCAAAACTTCCTTCTTACACAAAACTCATTAGTTAGCATTAAACATTTACTCATTACCCATTGCTGTCATTTATAACTAGTTATATGTGAACATATATCAGCAATATATCATCAACGATTCATCACTACAAGGAACACAAATAACACAAGATGTATGTACAATTTTCTTTTTATTACGGACTACAATGCTTGGGATTTTTCAGCAACAACTGAATAGAGTACAACTCTACAAGAGAACCAGCTCTATAATTCAAGACTCATATTACATCCTCAACATAAACTAATATGAGGCAACAATCCTCAACAGATATCAATATGTACCATAAACAAGTGCATCAACCATGCACCAACTTGTGCCAAACAACTTGTAATCAACCTGTACCATAAACAAGTGCATCCAACCATGTACCAAGTATATAAAAATCATGTCTCAAGTACTCATCAACAATGACTCATCAATATGTACCAAATTCATAAACTATACGCCTCATGTATGTGCCAACTCATCAGCTGCTTGTCTCAACCATGACTAGTTTTGGATTAGTCAACAACCCTAACTTGAAATAATCATAACTTTGCACATGTAATGAATAAATATATGAAATTGATACACAATGTTATTCCGTTTCTTTTATGCAATTCCTCCAAGTTTCACTACTTGGAACCTCTCAGAAAAGGAGTTATAGCTAAAATGGCACACCTTGTTGAATTTTGTCTTATTCTAGAGAGCGACCTTGTAGAGCGTACCTGGCATAGAATATTTGTTTAATTGATTTGAAACTGTTACATGACATACTATAGACTGTAATATAACCAACACAATTATTTTTCCTGAATTTGGATCTGTTATGAAGAAGTTATGACGTTTTTACCCGAAACACATGTTTTAGACTAGTTTCAGGACTAGCCACAAACCCTATTTTCCACGGAGTGTATGTCCAAAACTACAACGACCCACAAGCTGAATTTTTTACCACAGATACTTGGATATGTTTACTCAATTTCATATCAATATCACGGTCTGAATCATTATAGAAAAAACATTATTGCAAAAATGGTTAGATGACTTGTAAATAACATACCTTAGAAAGCATCATGAAAAGAATTTATCCTCCCTTGAATTCCGACCCTCTTTTCTTCACCTTCCTTCTGAAATTTGGCTTAGATATCCTTTGGTTACCTCAGTCACCTATATATCTTCAATATGCTCAAGTGTTCCACACCAAAAATGCTCAAGAAGCTCTCCATCAATACTCCAAAATATATTCTCACAAGAAGCTCACCATTGATCCACAAAAAGGATGATCTACAAGAGACCATTGCTATCTTATTTATACTTTCATCCTCTAGGAAATTTAACCCATTTTTAGGTCACTTAACCCATTTCTAGGTCACTTAACCTATTTTCCTTATTTTAGAGTTAACCACTTTCCATAAATAGAAAGTTCTCCAATACTTTATCATTTAAAT
>JZKD02S2159271.1:0-41597 GCA_000966675.3 Picea glauca
TTGGAAGAAAACGCTTAGGATCTTTCATATCCTTGATTACAACTTGGTGAGGTGGAAACTCTACGGTTTTACCTTCACATAAATCACTGATTTGATATACTAATAGAATGTTATGAGAAAGACTTGGAACACATAATACATCATTGAAATGAGTATTATCTACTTGAAATGTTCCAAATCCTACAACACTAAGAGATCTATCATCAGCAAAAAACATTTTCTTAGTGTTATATTCATTTAGAGTAGAAAATATGGCTTTATCCTTAGCCATATGATAAGATGCTCCAGAATCAATAAGCCACTCATCAAAAGAAGAAGTAGAAGTTGCATTGAAGGAGAAACCAAAAATAGAAAGTGCATGTCCATGAGAAGAAGAAGAAGAAGAAGAAGAAGAAGAAGAAGAATCAATATTGATGTTGTGCTTCTTCACCATTGCTTCTAAAGATTCCATCTTCTTAAAACATTTGGACTCATCATGACCATCTTTAGCCACAAAAGTTGCAATGTTTGTCAGTCTTCTTATTTTTATATTTTTCTCCTTTGTCACCATTAGGAGCTGAAATTGTCTTACTGGGTTTGAGACCCTTGTTTTTCTTGTTGTTGTGGTGAGGATGTTGCTTCTTGAGATTCTTGGGTTTATCTTTCTGCTGAGCTACTAAGGATTTGTTGGATGTACCTGCAGTGTTGATCACTCCAAATTGTACAATCTTATCTTTCTCTCTATTCAAAGCATCAAAAAAGGACTCAAGAGTGGGTTTTTGATAAGCTTTCCCTAGAGCCTCTCTCATGGCATAAAAGGTAGATGNATGGAGATTACAACAGACTTGCAAGTTCTCTCATTCCTCTCACTCTGTCGTATCTGCCTCTACGGGCTTACATGAATTTATATACATTTACACAAGAAACTAATTATTAAATACACTCCTATCCATAGTCTAATTTGGTATATTTTAGTTGCAACCAAAGCAGAATAATAGGATCCAAATCCATCCTTGGAAGAATTCGTTGTCACCAAATCCCAACACCATACACTATTCAAGGAATTAGTGTGATAATGGGATGCAACACATGTTATCACAAAGTTGATGTGACCACGAGGCACCATACACTACTCCAAGACCCAGTGTGAGAATAAGAGGTGAAATGCATGATTAGAAATCTAATATGAGTTAAATAAATGGGTTAATGCTTCCAATACACCAATGACAATAAGAGATGAGATGGGATAATTGATGTTTCATGCTTATGTAGGTGACTAGGAGCTATAGGATATGAGATGCAACCAAACAAGAATAACACCTTGGGAGAGATCCCAAGTGAGTGGTGGTTTGATCCTAATTGGGGAAAGTCGTACTAATTAGTAATATACCTAACATATCAACCTAGGAAGGATTAAATTTTCTACAAAGTCATCAAGGAGGGAGTATGCAAGGAAGAGAGGAAAGTATTTCCTCAATCATATCATTTGGAGGACTAGAGAAAAGGGAATAAAAAAGACTACATCAAAATAGGAGAATCCAATCAAGGAGATAATGAAAAGATGGGATGAACCTAGAAATTTGAGGTGAGAATAGAGGGAAAATGAGTAAAGAGTGAAGATGGGATGAACCTAGAAATTTGAGGTGAGAATAGAGGGAAAATGAGTAAAGAGTGAAGTAATATAGAAAATATGTTGGAACATGTGGTTCATTTGTAACCTCACCTTGTGAGTGAGATTGATTGGGTCGACCAAGTCTTTGTGTCAACAACYGACTAAACCATCCATTGGCCATGTCCACTTATGGATTCCCCATCCACGTTTTTTTGGACATGTGCAACCTCCTTCACCCTAGTTTGTTGAATTTGGTCCATGACCAAACCTATTTATAAACCTATTTATAGACGATCATTATGATCTATCTATCATGGATTATTTATCATCCCACCACTATTCTCACATCCATTGTAGTGTGCATTCAATATCTATCCCAACATGGTATCATAGCTGTTGGCTTCTTGATCTCGAGATCGCAGGAAGACTCGGATTCAAACTAGACAATGTTGAGGCCATTTTCCGAAATTGTTCTTTTCTAATAAAGAACTCTCACTGGTTAAATATGGGTTATTGAGTATTTTCCAATCCGCCCATATGGATTAACTAAAAATAATATCGATGGAGTTCCTTCCGTGATTTCTATGTTGGAGATGGTTAAAGGATCTCATTGTTGACTTTGTTTATGTGGATGTCGATGGGAGTTTTCTCGACGAGGATTCTTCAACCTCATATGTCAATGCCCTAGCTTGGCCTCTCATTGAGCATCTGCATATTCTCTTGGACAGATCTAAGTCCTCGAATGGTGTGAAGGCGGATTCGAAGATCTTCGCTGATCCGACTGTGTTTTAGCTTGAATTGGACGCTCAAACTAACTGGAGCGGGTTTTTTTCTTCCTACGACTCAACGCACAACGTTTTCATACACGTACAATTGACTCTAGGTTTCAACCCGACTGAAGGAAACCCTCGACCAAGGAGTCATGTGACTGACGAAGGCGGCCCGTCGACTTGGCACTATAGCCTCCATCTAAACCCTACTCGTTATGTTCTTYGAGTTGGAAGATTCGACTTATTTCCTTCCTCGACCAAGACATCGGCGAATCTATTCTCGACTGGTGTGTKCTACTTATCGACTTGATATTATGGTCGACCATCAAGAAATATCGACCCGACTTGGTTTCCACTGAAACCCTGGACTTGCTCGACCAATGAGMTCGAATCGACTCGTCGAAGTAAAGAGATCCAACCTTCTTGTCGAAATGAAGCATTTGGTGTTGGCTTTACCCACAGTTCGACTTGACCTAGGCGCACCTCTGTAAACGACCCTTTGTCCACTCGACTGGAAGGGACGCTCTGTCAACTTGATGCATAGATCTGACGTGAAGGGATCCGACCGACTTGGGTTCGACCGACTGAAGTTATCTCGACCTTCCTTTGGCATGAGACTGTCACTGGACTGGGTGCCAATTAAAGGCACACCCAATTGAGTTCTCGACCTGCACTTGCTTGGATTCCCATTGAAGGGTTCGATCAGCTCCTTCCTTGATTGACTGGTGCGGATGTTAGTGTGTGGATACCCTAATACGGCTGCTCATCACGTGACGTGTCTGGCTTCTGCGTGGATTTTTGTATTGCATTCCTGTTGTGCTGCAATGATCCTCCAACTTAAAATTTATTGCCAACTGAAGTTTATACAAGTGTGTGTTGTGCATTGGTGACTTCTTTTCCTGGATGGTCGATACAGAACCGATTTGGTGTAAGTCGCCAGACTCCTTATTGTAGTCTCCCGTCCATTATATTTTACTACATATTTTTGCTTGGATCGTGTCCTCCATCGACGATGGGAATAATGGATGAAGATGAAGCTTTAATGCTTTAGAAATTGCAGGAAATTCGTGAGAAGAAGTCTCTTTCCTTGGAAGAATCTCAATACTGAGTTTATGGAGAAGTCACGGCCTTGCAAAATGTCGTTGCACAGTTGCGGACTGAGAACGAACAATTGAGTACTGAATTGGAGACAACCCACACCAATATAGAAGATGAGGCCACCCTCTTTCAAACCATCATTTTGCAGCGGTTTGATGAAAAGTGTCGACAAATTTTAGACTTGGAGCAGACCATGGCAACAGTATTTCAAAATTTAGTGGATTATTTTAGTGATAAAAGGGATCTTGTCGATGATCTTGTGAAGGAGGTGAATTTCCTCTCTCGTGAAAATGTTTCCTTGAAGATAGAAAACGTTGGACTGAAAAACCACTTAAAACACATAGAAGACGTGTTCGATATTGTTGTGTCTAAGCACTCGAGAAGAATTGTTGTCATGGGAAACACTCTTGCTACCTCCTTGTAGACAAATTTGAGGAGAAGTATGAACTTCTTGAATAATTGGAAGAATAAGTGAAAGCTCTTCCTCATACAACAGTGAGCACAAATGTCATCCAGCTCATGGAATAAAATATCCACTCCATGATTCCATATTTTTGCTTCTTGACTAAGAAGGATGAGACTCTTCATAGCTTGCATATTGTTGAATAAAATGTTGAGAAAACTTCTCAAAAGAAGATTGATGTTGTTTCTTCCTCCACCATTTTTGCTAGTACAGTTTTTTGTGAGAATATTGCGAATGTTGTTGAGCGTCCAAGCTCACCCACTTCTTCTCCACCCCCGACTTCTGTTTGTAAGAAATATGTTGTCAATTTATGTTTTGAAACTGATAATTGTGTTGTTTCACCTAGGTTTGAAAAACACACTAGAGGTATAGGATCTTGACTTCTTAACAAGATGGGATATAATGGATGAGGACTTGGAAATAATGGACATGGTATTGTTTTTCCCATTATGCCTGAGACATTTCCACTAAGAATAAGTCTTGGAGATGATGTTGTTGTTGCCTCCTTGCCTACACCTTCCCTTGCTGCAAACATGGAAGTTTTGTTCGTTGCATGTGGAGTTCAGATTGATGACAAATCTACTAAACCAATTGTTGAGATGATTATTCCTCCATGCCAAATTATAAGAATATTGTTGTTGATGACATTGTTGTTAATATACCGGGTTGTTCTACTCCTGAGATTACACCTAACCCTAATCCTATATCTCTTGATGTACATGCACATCCTGTTGTGTCTTATTGTCATCCTTTCCATAGAAATAATGATAATCATGATTTTAGATCTTTGCAGAAGAGACGTGAAAGACAAAATTGTCGACCCATACCAACTCCCAAGATTGATTGTTGTTACATTGATGAGTGGTCGTGGGCTCATTTGAACCGATGTTTCAATAGTTCCTACCATTGTGTTTCATCAATTGTACATGTGTACACTACTCGTATTCATTGCTAAATCTTTGAATTGGTTGACCATAGGTTCTACTTGACTTGACAATCGACTAGAGTTCAACTAGGATTCGACCCGACTTGACATTCGACTGGAGATGTTTTCAACTGTGTTTTTGTCGAATGAGTTTTGACTATATATTTTCCATGTGTGTTTCGACATAAATTTGTTGTTAATAGTTTGACCCCTTAGTTGCATGTAAGGGGGGAAGTACTTGAAGTTGTTGATATGAAAACCTAATTGATGAGATGTGTGTTGACTCCACTGCTTCTCGTTGACTCGACTTGGATTTCAGAGAACGACCGAACCATGTTCGACTATGTTGTTGGGAGTTGTACTTTAATCTGCTTTTCCTTCTACAAAGACTATTGGATTGAGAAAGACTAGTTTTATTGGTACATTCTTGTCTAGTCATCTCATCAACTGGATGGTGTTATTTTGTGGTCCAGTCAGTTGGTTGACTGGGACTATGTTGTGATAGTCAATTTTACAACCCATGTTGCAATGGATGGTTTCTCTTTAGCCTTGATCTATGTCCATGTTGATCATACTTCCTCAAGAGTGTTGTTGTATCATCTTGTGATTAGATTTTGCAGTTAGAACAAATTCATGGAGGAATGTTGTGGAATTTTTTTTCCTCCAAGCTAAAATTACAGGGGGGTGTTGGAGCATGCGGTTACATTGTAACCTCACCTTGTCAGATTGATTGGGTTGAAACATGAATAAACCCTCAGTTGACCATGTCCACTTATAGATTCTTGATCCACATTTTATGGACAAGTGCAACCTCCTTCACACGAGTTTGTTGAGTTTGTTCCATGACCAAGCCTATTTATAGATGATCATTCTAATCGCTCTATCATCGATGATTGATCATCTTAGTTGGTCTTATCATCTTGGGATATTTTCTTTCTCTCCTTGAGAGACACGTGCTTCAATGGTATAATGTATTTCGACACCATAGATTCTCTCGAATCGGTTGTCCTCTGCATTCAATTCATGCCCCCAAAACATATTTTTGTAGGTACACCTTCTTAGGGAAGGTAGACAAGACCAGGAGAGAGGATCTGGTGAGGAAATCCTAGTGGTCAACTCCTTATCATAGTTAAGGTGTCATAGAGAAGGATTGGTATATAACTCTTGAAAGGTCATGTTGAGGTAACTTATGAAGTGAGAGGAAGGGTCAAGGGAATCCAGATGCCTATCACTGATGATTTCACTAAGGTTAGTGTATCAAAGGTTACTAATGTAGACATTATTTGGGGAAAAAGTGAAATTCTCTTAGGTTGAAGAAGGAGATCTTATCTTTAAGGAGTGTCAAGTTGAGATGTGAAATGTTTTTTAGGGGAAGTGAATTACTAAGAGGTATTAAATTAGATAGAGGGAGTTCATAGGCCTTGATGGAAAGAGTAAGAATTCTTCCATTGAATAAGATGTCATTCATTTGAATTGTCAATGTTGTGATTATGATGCTTACACCACTTGCTTGGACTCGGGAAGTCAATATCTATGTATTTGTGACTATTTGTAGGAAAATTTGTTTCGAGAGGACAAGGATTAGGTGTATCACACCACTTCTGTGAAATTACATAAGCCATCACTTGAAAGGGGCTCTATGGTAAGGATGGAGATTTGTCTCTACGATGCTTACTTTTCATTCATATGCGTAGGTTAATTCTTTATTTGCATGTTATAAGGATACTCCAAAGGTTAAACCAAGGATAATTCTATCAGAGATACACATGGACAAGTCCGAAGCTTGGGAATATTTTGATGGGGCTTGTCAAGGCCCAAATTCTACTAGTGGGATTGAATTCATTCTATCTCTTTCAAAGACACATATTCTAGGTCAAAGGTAATGTAGACAGAGGAACAAATAACCAAGGGGAATTCAAGGAATTGTGATACTTACTAAAATCCTTTTTGGATAGAGGGATTGATAATCTTCAGGTCATGGGTGATTCATCAATGGTCATTAATTCAATGAAAGAAAGAATCCAAGTACAAAATAATCCTTTCCTTCCATAAGCACAACAATTAAAGTAAATACCTAATCAATTTCTTTGGGTCATCTATACTCATATTTATAAATAGCACAACAAGCGAACAAATTAGGTATCAAAGTAAGGACTTCATATACCTGGTATTTATGGCTATTTGGAAGAATTTCAAGATGACCATACAATGGTTTTACAATAATTTTTGCTTAATGATTTATGAACTCCTTTTGAACTTGTAATTTGTCACTACATGGGATTGTCAAGTCTACTATTTGTTTTCAATTACTTGACAGATAACATACTCAATATTATGAAGGATGTGGATATTTCTAGATATATAGTGAAATATTCTAAATATATCTATCTATGGATGATGTTTTTTGGATTGTTCCTAGATCACCCGAGAATTGTATTATTATTTGTCTCAAATAAATTTTTTTTTCTTGGAAAAAAAAGGACGGAGGTTTGGCTTAGGAAATGTATCGAGGAGTAAAGATTACTTAATATGGGATCTAAGTGGTTCAAAATATCTAATGATTTGTTATTAAAGTTTTCACACATATGGTACGAGATCATCACATGTTCTACATGAGGTGGTAGGTTTCATGTTTACTTGGTTTTGAGAAGAGGGTGTAGTTGTATAAAAACCTTTTCTTGGGGTGGAATGCACAAGTTCCAATTTGGGAATAAGTGGTGAATATGATCGACAAATAACTTGGTTTATGTAGTTATATTGTGGAGGTTTTCATTGTTGTAAGTCTATGAAGCAATTGTTGCATGAATGCTAAGAAAACAGTCACAAGGCATGTTGAAGACACTAACATGGATGAGGTAAGATAGGTTCAACATTTTTTAAGGATAGAGATGGTTGAACCAGATATGAAATCAAATAAGAAAAACAATAGTAGAACAATGGAAATAAGAGGACTCCATATTCCCAAGAGACAATGGAAGTAGGAGAAGAAAAATAAGGGAGGATAGATCCTCCTCTTAAGAGAAGGAAGGGTTGGCAAGAAATTCCTAGTGGAGTTGAAAAAATGTAGCAAATGAATTCATGCTACCACTAATGAGAGGGAAAGGATCGAATACCAAACAAGAGCACACACATGCACAGACACGCTACTAAATAGGGGGAAGAGGAGAGTCGAGTCACCACTTAATTCTAGGCCTATATCGAGAAATCCTAGGATGGGGAAAGGAAGGATCAAAAGGAGATGGAATACCATTATGTTAAATATTATTTTAAACCTTGATTATGTTAGAGTATGCATGTATATTATTATGGTAGTTCGGTACCATGTATAGGAGGGAGTGTGGTGGAACCGTAATTGGTTCCTCTAGGATTTCCTCCTCCACATATGCCATTGGAGGTGTCTTCGACTCCTTATTCCTATGAATCAGTGTTGTTAAGGAATCCTTCTCTAGTTCACGAAGGATTATTTCCCTCTCTATGTAACGATACCAAGATGGACCCCTCTTGGGTTTCCCTTGCTCACGAGGTATGACAGGGAAGGAAGGCCAGACAAAACTAAAGACAAGGGTGCACATAGATGGACAACTGAGCAGAGAAACACACAAATGAAACAATGAAATGGAATGAAGCAATACATCACCAACCTGATAGAAGTTGAGGAGTGTCTGAGAAGTTGAAGTGACCTCACAAAGTCCTCTTGTATCTATCATCACCCCTCTTTCATAGCGCATTGAGAGCTCCATTAAACCTATACGAGGGAGATGTCCAACCTTCCCTGGAGCACGTTTAAGTTCATCCTCCATCCAAGAAATGAAGCAACTGGAAGCGACGGACCTTATTAATAACTTCGAACGCATGTGGACTGCATGGCACCATCTAGGCTATGTGGCACCCCATTCGGGAGGGGAACTCTCTTCAGAATATATCCATACATTTGAGCAACAACTAGGGGGTTGGGAAATTGGAGCATCCAATTCAATCATCTCCTCCTTTGAGTCTACGCCCTCATTAGCTAGGCAATCTGCTATCTTATTTTCTTCTCCTTACACATGTGAGGGGATTAAGGTGAGGTTGTGTTGAAGGAGGGAACGAAAGTCCTCCAACAATCCCATGAGTCTCCTTCTTGGGGAAATCTTTGAGGGGTGTGAGTCATGGATGATTTTGGAGAGAAGTTGGATGGTTACTTGGGATTCCCCTTCCACTATGAGCTGAAAGATGTTGTGACTGATTTCCAATTTGATTCCCTTAAGGAGACTCTAAAGTTATTCTTCATTATTTGTGTTTAGTCCTTGGTAACCTATTGTGATGTGCAGAATTATCCCCGTGCTTTCTCAGAAAACTGCTCCAAAACCAGTTGGTCTGGGATTTCCCTTCGAGGAGACATCAAAGTTTAATTTGACAAATCCTAGAGCAGGAGGGGACCAAGAGGGAGGTATGCATGAAATCTTGGCTGGATGAGAGAGGTACTGGTGGGGACAGCCATGGAGGTTTAGTTTACATTCCAAGAAGATGTCACTTTCAGGGGGATTGTAATTCATATCATCTTGATTCCAGACCTTAGCTCTGATTGTTTCTTGAAAGAGGGTGAGGATCTTTTCTGAAGTAGAGTTGGGAAGTGAGGAAGTTGAGTGAAAAATTCATTTGTTTCTCTCTTTCCATATTTTCCAAACCAATAATCCTAGTAACGGTCGCCAGATGCGATCTAAGATTGGGCTTTGCTAGGCAATGGAGTCCCAATTTCTGATAGTTCTTACAATACTATCTTTGTTCCTATTAGAATGACACATTATTTGCGCTACCATGTCCCATATGACTTCACTGTGAGCACATTGATTTAATATGTGCTCCATTGTTTCCTCCTGTGGCCGACAGAGGAGGCATATCGAAGGTCCCACAAAAGATCATTTATGGAGGTTATCCTAAGTGAGAATGCAGTTCTGAATAATTAGCTAGAGAAAAAGGGAGACTTTCATCTAGAATTTGGGGTTCCAGATTTTTTCATATATGTGCTCTTTATATTGCATGTGGTAATTTTCCTGGAGATGATAAGCTTCTTTGACCAAGAAGTTCCCTGTTGGTGAGTGTCCCTACCTGAGGATGTTTGGATCATCACTAATGTGGATCTTTTGCTGCTGTGAATAATCCCTTCAGGCCTATGTATTGATTTCTCCTTGTATGCTTAGTTCATGGGGTTGGGATTTCCATACATGCCAGAGGTGTTGCAACAATTTTTCCTTCCAAAGATCCTTTACATGTAGTGTGTCCCTTGATTTCATTCACTGGTGTAGGTGGCTTAGCTCTTCTATTGAGTGTAGTGGTGGTAATTGTTGCCAGGATTCTTGCCACAATAGGGCATTTTCTCCATTTTGTATCTCCCAAAAAGCATGTTTTTGTATAAGAGGCCGATTTCACCAAGTTGTGTTCCATATGTTGTGTTATCACATTTAGTTGTCAAGGAACGCAGGCTACAACCCTGAGCCTAAAGCACAACATTTAAAGAGGATCGTTATGAGATCGAATCAAGCAAACATGTAAGTTAAGTTTTCCGCGGTTGGGATTCCATATAATGTTAAAATCAGCGGTTCACAGGCGTTCGGAATATGAAATTTTCTCGAGGTATAGCGTCGATTGAATCTGGATCGTAGATATTGTTTGAAGAGATCAACGGTGGAAAATTATTGCGGGAATCAAGAGCTCAAAATGTTATTAAAGTTGTTTTTCAAAGGTCTAAAGTCTCAAAACCCAAAATTAGCATGAGTTGTTCAATCCAATAGGATGCGTGGAAACATATAGACATTTTTGCAGATTCGCGGTTTCATGAATGATAGGTTTTGCAGGGAGCGATACGCCAGTTTCGTGAAGCACGAAACCCCGAATCACCTTTGAAGATAGGCCCAAGGTCGCAGCTCGAGGTCACATAGGAGGTGGGCCCAAGAAGAAAGGTAAGCACCCAGTGCATGATTGGTGACTTGAGTTTTCAAGGAAGAAATCGTGGCCATTGGATGCATAGTAGATCCGATCGTCGATCTGAGAGGAGAGATTTTGTCAATTGGGCATCGGGAAATCTGTGGTCGAGTAATGTGAAATTTCCCGAAAAACGATGTCCTGAATCACCTTTAGATATAAGCGCTAGTTCATGGCCCAGGGTCTCATGCAGAGAAAAGGAAAAAGAATAAGCCAAAACCAGGAGCTTTGGGAGCGCGAATGAAAGGGTGTGGATTTTACGAGACCTGCACCAAAAAGCCAAGGATGCCCGTGTAAGTTAAAGAATGATATCATCATGGTTTCAAGGTGTCACGTTGACTCGATGGTCAACTAGCAGTGCATGGTAGCTCCCTGAGCGTTAAGCCTCGTCCTGATCCCGATGAAGGTAGTTAATGAAGAAGGGGTGGTGGTTGAAACCTCATCTCACCCCATAAATGGAAATCATGAAAGAACTGGCCGTGGAGGCAAACTATCATCCCAAAGTTTCCCTGTGGATGGATTTTCCTACAAAGACAATATTGATCTAAGCTCGCGTATGAAAAAAGAAGATGTAGATGGAAAGCATTGAATTCAGTGGCCATAGCATGCCCCTGGTGGTTGTGGATAGTTCTAAGTATAAATAGGTAGTTTTGATATTTTGTTAAGGTCCTTAACTGGTTGAGTAGAGCTCCCTATTTTGTAATGTTTTTATGCCATAACTGTTCTCTGGTTATGTATCAAATTTGAGACTTTCATATTAATAGAAGTCAACTTCATTTCGTCTCTCTGTCAAAAATGTGCTAAAACACTTGGGCATGGAGAATCCAGTCGAGGGTTGTTATGTTGTTGTAATGTAGGTTTGATTACAGTGGTATCATGACCAGTTTTAGTCAACTCCCTTTGTTATATTTGTCCTTCTTACATTGAATGGCTTGGGCATGGAGGATCCAGTCAAGTTATTATAGCCACATTGTGATGTAGGTTTGATCATTATGCTAATGTGATTGTGTTGTTTGAACATATTTCAGTATCTGAAGCTCGAGTTCAAGAGCAGTCTTGAGCCTGATTTTTTCTTCACCAAGATGCTTGAAAGTCGATGCCCATAGTAGTCTTGTTCACCTTTCTAACTAAGTATTCCCTCTGCTCACACTTAAACTCAATTCACTGACTAAACTTAATGTGGCCCTCACTTCCCTATGCATTTCTTGTCCAATTTTGTGTTGAACATCATTCATATATTGAGTTTTATCCATTGACCTCCACTCATATAAAACCAACATCCACCAAAAACTCTGATGGGTACTAGGCTTATCGTCCCGTAATCTTAGGGTGACTCTTAGTGCTAAAATTCTTGGTGTTTTTTCCAGGGAACGAATTGAAGACTTTTCCCTAGGATAGAACGAAAAAAAAAATTGATTCTGAAGGCGCATCAGAAATTAGTACCATTGAAGATTTTAGTTTGCACCTGGCGACTCCACAATCAAAGACTCCAGTGGGGAGGATCCTGTTGACATAAAGATGACCATACCAAAGGGGATGACCATGTATCAGTTTATGAGCTTTCATCAAGGAATCTTGTTCTTCTTTATCAACTCATTTCTCTCCTTCCCTTTACATATAAAGAGGATTATCCTATGCTTTGTCTATTCAGGTGACAATAAGCCTTCCTTTATTTACCATTCTTGGAAGAAGAAGACACGCCCTCTTCTTGTGTTGTATATGTTGATCTTGTGTATTCACCTTTTCCATTTCATAAAAGTGAGATTTGTATTGGATTTCCTCTTGAAATTGATCACCCTTAAAATTCCCTTCTGTTATTACTGTTGGGCCTTCCCATCTTCTTGTTAAATCCCATATTCATCCCATAAGTTTTCAAGCTAAGGTTAGAGACAAGATGTTTAATCCTTTAAGGATTCCACATCACCTGCATCCCTATCCTCTTAATTCCTTTGAGAATTTTCATTGGTTTTTTGGAGAGGATCATATTATAGCCAAGAGGCACTTGGAGGCCTTTGAGAAATTTGTTGATCATTTTGATATTGTTCATGATGATGTTACCATGAGGTTGTTTTCACACTCTTTGTTTGGAGATGTTGTTGTGTTTTTTAAATGTTTGGGAGCCGCTTCTATTAGTTCTTGGATCGAGATATGCCATGCATTTTTAAAGTGTTGGGGTGAGAACAAGTCCCTTGATCAATATTGGTTTGATTTTAATTCCTTGAGGAGAGCAGAAGAGGAAGCCTTGGCTATCTTCAACAAGAGATTTTACATTGTTTATCATAGTATGCCTATGGAGATCAGACCCACAGAGACTGCTGCCATGGTGTAATATGTCATGGTTCATCATTCAAAGCTTGTCCTTCTCCTGAGAAGAAGGAAATATTCATCTTTAAGACACATTTTTGAACATGTTGAAGAAGTCGAAGAGAACATCAGGGTTAGAAAGGGGGTTCGTATGCAAGCATATCTTGAAAAATTGCATGTACATGAGCAAGAATGTTGTGAGTATGTTTTAGATTCCGAGCAAGAAGACTGTTAGTATGTTTCATATTCCGAGAAAGAAGACAATGAGTATAAATCATATCTGGAACAACAACAAGGATATAGGTATGATTCACATTTGGAATTAGATTCTTCAATATTTACAGATTTTTCTATGGATAGGAACGCATGTCAATGTTATGATCACTTTTTAGACTATTTTGAACATGTAGTAGTGGTTGATTGCATAGATAACTATACATTTTTGGCTTATCATAGTTATGATTCTTTAAATCCTTTTGTATAATTATCTTGTGATCATTCTTATGAATAAGAGACTACAGTTGTTGATGATCAAGGGTTGGTTTCGAAAGAACAAGGAGGTCATTTATTTGCAAGAAGAGAGGAATTTACAAAGGATAAACCTGGTCTTCTAAAGAAACCAAAATTCTACCATGAGATTCATGATCCTATAGCCATATACATGGGGTCATATGTTACACATTTTCTGAAATTTTCAAATTGAATTATTTCACTGATACTCATGGGTGAGTACAGTTTTATGAAGGAGTTTATGTAACTGTTGATCAGTGGCATAGATGAGATCTTTTTAGTCATCAAATTACTGAAGTGGATGCTGTGGAAATCTTCTTTTACTTGATCAAGTTTCAAATTTTGTTAGAGTAGGGTAGAATAGGAAATACTCTTGTTCCCAAGCATTTGTTTTCTTTATGTTTGCAACAGTTTGTCAACTAGTTGTTTGAATAAGGGCCAGTTTCTGGAAGTGTTTAGAGGTTGGTTACACAAATGACTCCATAGCCCAATGCATAAGCCACTAAAACTGCGAGTTCTTGGCATCTCACAGGGAGCATGCCATCCCCTGTGGAGTCAAATGTTATCACAATAACTTGTCAAGGGTCACAGGCCACAACCATGAGCCGAAAGCACAACATTCAAAGTGACCCATTATGAGCTCGAATGAAGCAAACAGGCAAGTTCAATTTTCAGCGACGGGGATTCCATATAATGTTCAAATCGACAGATCATGGGCGTTTGGAATCTGAAATTTGCTCGAGGTATAGCATCGGTTGAATCTAGACCGTAGATCTCATTTGAAGAGATCAACGATGGAAAATTATTGTGGGAATTGGGAGGTCGAAATGTTATTCATGTCTAAAGTCTTGAAACCTGAAATCAGCATGAGCCTTCTGATTTAGCACGATGTCGATTCAGCATGATGCGTGGCAATAGATAGACATTTCCGTGGATTCGTTGTTTCACGAATCAGACGTTTTGCAGGGAGTGATGCGCTAGTTTCACAAAGCATGAAACCCCAAAGCACATTTGAAGATAGGCCCAGGGTTGTAGCCCTAGGTCACATAGGAGGTGCGCCCAAGAATAAAGGTAAGCACCCAGTGCATGATTGGTGACTCGGGTTTTCAAAGAAGCAATCGTGGCCATCGGATGCATAGAAGATCTGACCGTCGATCTAAGAGGAGCGATTTCGTCAATCGAGCATCGAGAAATCTGTAGTCAAGTAATTTGAAATTTCCAGAAAAGGGAAGTCCTGAAGCGCCTTTAGAGATAAGCTCCAGGTCATGGCCTAGTGTCGCATGCATAGAAAAGGAAATGAAGAAGAAGCTGACACCAGGATCTTTGGGAGCACGAAGGAAAGGGTGTCGATTTAACAAGACCTACACCAAAAATCCAACGATTCCCTTTTAAGTTAAAGAATGAGACCATCATGGTTTGAAGGTGTAGGTTTGACTCGAAGGGCCACTAGCAGTGCATGGTATCTCCCTTAGCGTTAAGCCTCGTCCTAATCCCGATGAAGGTAGTTAATGAAGAAGGGGTGGTGGTTGAAACCTCATCTCATCCCATAAATGGAAAGCATGGAAGAACTAGCTGTGGAGGCAGACTGTCAGCCCAAAGTTCCCATGTGGATGGATTTTCCTGCAAATCCCATACTGATATGAGCTCGTGTCTGATAGAAGAAAATGCAGATAGAAATCCTTGAATGCATTGGCTAGAGAGTGCCCCTAGTGGTTGTGTATGGTTTTGAGTATAAGTAGGTAGTTTTGATATTTTGTTAAGGTCGTCAACTTGTTAAGCAAAGCTCTCTATTTTGTAATGTTTTGATGCCAGAATTGTTCTCTCGTTATGTTTCAAATTTGAGACTTTCAGATTAATAGAAGTCAACTTCTTTTCATCTCTCTATAAAAACTGTGCTAAAACACTCGGGCATGGAGGATCATTTCAAGGGTTATTATTTTTTTGTAATGTAGGTTTGATTATAGTGGTACCGTGACCATTTTTAGTCACCTCCCTTTGCTATCTTTTTCCTTCTTACATTGAATGGCTCGGGCATGGAGGATCCAGTCGAGTTGTTGTAGTTGCATTGTGATGTAGGTTTGATCATTATGATGTTGTGACTGTGTTTTTTGAACATATTTCAGTGTCTTAAGCTCGATTTCAAGAGCAGTCTTGAGCCTAATTTTTTCTTCACCAAGATGCTTGAAAGTCGATTCCCACAGCAGTCTTTTTCACCTTTCTCACTAAGTCTTCCATCTGCTCACACTGAAACTCAATTCACTGACTGAAGTTAATGTGGACCTCACTTCCCTATTCATTTCTTGTCCAGTTCTATGTTGAACATCATGCATATATTGAGTTTTATCCATTGTCCTCCACTCATATAAAACCAACATCCGCCAAAAAATCTGATGGGTATTGGGATTATCCTCCCGCAATCTGAGGGTGACTCTCAGTGCTAACATGTTGGATCCCTGAATCGGATCATTGATCCTGATGAAGAGGTCCTCTCTGATGGAGATGACGAACCTTATGAATAACTTTGGCTGCATGTGGATTTCATGGCACCGTCTAGGATTCATGGCACCCCATTCGGGAGGGGCACTCTCTTTAGGATATATCCATACATTTGAGCAACAACTATGGGGTTGGAGAGATTCGAGCATCCATTTCAAACATCTCCTCCTTTGAGTCTACACCCTCATTATCTAGGCAATATGCTATCTTATTTTCTTCTCCTTTCACATGTAAGGGGATTAAGGTGAGGTTGGGTTGAAGGAGGGAATGAAATTCCTCCAACAGTCCCATGAGCCTCCATCTTGGGGAAATTTTTGAGGGGTGTGAGCCATGGATGATTTTAGAGAGAAGTTGGATGGTTACTTGGGAGTCCCCTTCCACTATGAGTTGAAAGATGTTGTGACCGATTTCCAATTTGATTCCCTTAAGGAGACTCCAAAGTTATTCTTCATTATTTGTGTTGAGTCCTTGGTAACCTATTGTGGTGTGCATAATTATCCCCACACTTTCTCAGAAAAATGCTCCAAAACTAGTTGGTCCGGGATTTCCCTTTGAGGAGACATCGAAGTGAATTTGACAAATCCCACACGGGGAGGGGACCAAGAGAGCGGTATGCATGAAATCTTGTTTGTACGAGAGAGGCCCTGGTGGGGACAACCATGAAGGTTTAGTTTACATGCCAAGAAGATGTGACTTTTAGGGGTATTGCAATTCATATCATCTTGATTCCAGAGCTTGGCTCTGATTGTTTCTTGAAAGAGGGTGAGGATCTTTGCCCAAGTAGATTTGGGAGGTGAGGAATTAGAGTGAAAAATTCATTTGTTTCTCTCTTTCCATATTTTCCAGACCAATAATCCTGGTAGCAGTTGCTAGATGCGATATAAGATTGGGCTTTGCTAGGCAATGGAGTCCCAATTTCCAATAGTGCTTACAATGTTATCTTTGTTCCTATTAGAATGACACAGTATTTGTGCTACCATGTCCCATATGACTTCACTGTGAGCACATTGATTTAATATGTGCTCCATTGTTTCCTCCTATTCCTGACAGAGGAGGCATATCGAAGATCCCACAAAATATTGTTTCTAGAAGTTTTCCTAAGTGTGAATGTGGTTCTGAATAATTAGCCAAAGAAAAAGGGAGACTTTCAGCTAGAATTTAGGGCTCCGGATTTTTCCCTATATGTGCTCTTTAGATTGCATGTGGTAATTTTCCTAGAGATGATAAGCTTCTTTGACCAAGAAGTTCATTGTTGGTGAGTGTCCCTACCTGAGGACATCTAGATCATCACTAATGTAGATCTTTCGTTGTTGTGCATAATCCCTCCAGGCCTGCGTATTGGTTTCTCCCTCTATGATTAGTTCATGGGGTTGGGCCTTCCATACATGCTAGAGGTGTTGAAACAATTTTTCCTTCAAAAGATCCTTTACTTGTAGTGTGTCCCTTGATTTCATTCACTGGTGCAGGTGGCTTAGCTCTTCTATTGAGTGCAGTGGTGGTAATTGATGCCAGGAGTCTTTCCACAATAAGGAATTCTCTTTATTTTGTATCTCCCAAAAAGCATGTTTTTGTATAAGAGGTCAATTACACCAAGTTGTGTTCCATATATTGTGTTCCATATGTTGTGTTATCACATTCAATTGTCAAGGGCTGCAGGTTGTAACCCCAAGCCCAAAGAAAAACATTCAAAAAGGATTATTATGAGCTCGAATCAAGAAAACAGGCAAGTTTAGTTTTCAGCGGCGAGGATTCCATATAATGTTCAAATCGGTGTCTCGCGGGCATTCGAAATATGAAAGCTGCTCAAGGTATAGCGCCAGTTGAATCTATACCATAGATATCGTTTGAAGAGATCAACGATGGAAAAATATTGTGGGAATCAAGAGCTTGAAATGTTACTAAAGTTGTTCGTCAAAGGTCCAAATTCTCAAAACCTTAAATTAGCATGAGTTGACCGATCTAGTAGAATGCGTGGCGATAGATAGACATTTTTTCGGATTCACAGTTTTATGAATCAGAGGTTTTGTAGGGAACGATGGACCAGTTTCGTGAAGAGTGAAACCTCAAAGCACCTTTGAAGATAGGCCCAGGTTCACAGCCTGAGGTCACATAAGAGGTGGGCTTAAGAAGAAAGGTAAGCACTCAGCGCATGATTAGTGACTCAGGTTTTCAGGGAAGCAATCATGGCCATTGGATGCATAGAAGATCCAAATGTCGATCTAAGAGGAACAATTTTCTCAATTGGGCATCGGGAAATCTGTAGTCAAGTAATGTGAAATTTCCTGAAAAGCGATGTCCCAAATCGCCTTTAGAGATAAGTGCCAGGTCATGGCCCAGGGTCGCATGCAGAGAAAAGGAAAAAGAAGAATCCCACACCAGGAGCTTTGGGAGCACGAAGGAAAGGGTGTGGATTTCACAAGACCTGCACCAAAAAAGCCAAGGATGCTTGTGTAAGTTAAAGAATGAGATCATCATGGTTTCAAGGTGTCGGGTTGACTCAAAGTTCCGTTAGTAGTGCAAGGTATCTCCCTAAGCGTTAAGCCTCATCTTGATCCCGATAAAGGTAGTTAATGAAGAAGGGTTGGTGGTTGAAGCCTCGTTTCACCCATTAAATGGAAAGCATGGAAGAAATGGTCGTGGAGGTAGACTATCAACCCAAAGTTCCCCTGTGGACGGATTTTCCTAAAAGGTCGATACTGATCTGAGCTCGCGTCTGACAGAAGAATATGCAGATGGAAATCATTGATTGGAGTGGCCAGAGCGTGCCCCTGGTGGTTGTGGACAATTCTAAGTATAAGTAGGTAGTTTTGATATTTTTTTAAGGTCGTCAACTGGTTGAGAAAAGCTCCCTATTTTGTAATTTTTTGATGCCATAAATGTTCTCTGGTTATGTATCAAATTTGAGACTTTCATATTAATAGAAGTCAACTTCATTTCGTCTCTCTGTCAAAAATGTGCTAAAAGACTCGGGCATGGAGGATCCAGTTGAGGGTTGTTATGTTGTTGTAATGTAGGTTTGATTACAGTGGTATCATGACCAATTTTAGTCATCTCCCTTTGTTATATTTTTCCTTCTTACATTGAATGGTTCGGGCATGGAGGATCCAGTCGAGTTATTGTAGCCACATTGTGATGTAGATTTGATCATTATGATGATGTGACTGTGTTGTTTGAACATATTTCAGTGTCTGAAGCTCGATTTCAAGAGTAGTCTTGAGCGTGAGTTTTTCTTCACCAAGATCCTTGAAAGTCGATGCCCATAGAAATATTGTTCACCTTTCTCACTAAGTCTTCCCTCTTCTCACACTTAAACTCAATTCATTGACTGAAGTTAATGTGGCCCTAACTTCCCTGTGCATTTCTTGTCTAGTTCTGTGTTGAACATCATTCATATATTGATTTTTATCCATTGACCTCCACTCATATAAAACCAACATCCACCAAAAAATATGATGGGTATTGGGCTCATCCTCACGTAATATGAGGGTGACTCTCAGTGCTAACATTCTTGGCCCTGCTGCCAGGGAATGAAATGAATACTTTTCCCATGGATAGAATGAAAAATAAATTTTGATTCTGAAGGCGCATCAAAAACTAGTACCGTTGAAGATTGCAGTTTACACTTGGTGACTCCACAATCAAAGACTCCACTTGAGAGGATCCTATTGACAAAAATATGACCATACCAAAGGGGAGGACCATGTATCAGTTTATGAGCTTTCTTCAAGGAATATGTTCTTCTTTATCAACTCATTTCTATCCTTCCCTTTACATATAAAGAGGATTATCCTCTTCTTTGTCTATTCAGATGACAATAAGCCTTCCTTTATTTATCCATCCTTAGAAGAAGAAGACACACCCTCTTCTTGTGTTGTATATGTTGATCTTGTGTATTCATCTCATCCTATTCATAAAAGTGAGATTTGTATTGGATTTCCTCTTGAAATTGATCACCCTTGTGACTTGGAGGGGGTTGAAAATGATTCAAATCCTTCTCAGATCTCATTGCCTTCTGTTATTACTGTTGGGCCTTCCCATCTTCCTGTTACATCCCATATTCAACCCACAAGTTTTCAAGCTAAGGTTAGAGACAAGATGTTTAAGCCTTTAAGGCTTCCACACCACCTGCATCCCTATCCTCTTTATTCCTTTGAGTATCTTCCTCAGTTTTCTGGAGAGGATCATGTTATAGCCGAGAGGCACTAGGAAGCCTTTGAGAAATTTGTTGATCAATTTGATAGTGTTCATGATGATGTTACCATGAGGTTGTTCTCACACTCTTTGTTTGGAGATGTTGCTGTGTGGTTTAAATGTATGGGAGCTGGTTCTATTGGTTCTTGGATCAAGATATGCGATGCATTTTTAAAGTGTTGGGGGGAGAACAAGTCCCTTTATCAGTAATGGTTTGAGTTTAATGCCTTGAGGAGGGGGAAGAGGAAGTATTGGTTGTCTTCAACATGAGGTTTTACAGTGTTTATCATAGTATGCATCTGGAGATCAGACCCATAGAGACTACTACCATGGTGTACAATGTCATGGCTCAACATTCAGGGCTTGTCCTTATCTTGAGAGAAAGAAAATCTTCATCTTTAAGACACCTTTTTGAAGATGTTGAAGAAGTCGAAGAGAACATCAGGGCTAGAAAGGGGGTTTATATGCAAGCATATCTTGAAAAATTGCATGTACATGAGAAAGAATGTTGTCAGTATGTTTCAGATTCCGAGCAAGAACACTGACAATATGTTTCATATTTCGAGCAAGAAGACTGTCAATATGTTTTAGATTCCAAGGAAGAAGACAATGAGTATAAATCAGATTTGGAACAACAACAAGGATATAGGTATGATTCACATTTGGAATTAGATTCTTCAATATTTGCAGATTTTTCTATGGATAGGAACGCATGTCAATGTTATGATTAGCTTTCAGACTATTTTGAGCATGTAGTAGTGGTTGATTGCATAGATAACTATAGGTTCTTGGCTGATCATAGTTATGATGCTTTAAATCCTATTGTACAATTATCTTGTGATCATTCTTATGAATAAGAGACTGCAACTGTTGATGATCAAGGGTTGGTTTTAAATGAACAAGGAGGTCATTTATTTGCAAGCAGAGAGGCATTTACAAAGGAGCAACCTAGTCTTCTAAAGCAACCAAAATTCTACCACGAGATTCATGATCATATAGCCATATACATGGAGTCATATGTTTCAGATTTTCTGAAATGTTCAAATTGCATTATTTCACCGATACTCATGGGTAAGTACAGTTTTATGAAGGATTTTATGTAACTGTTGATGAGTGGCATAGATGAGATCTTTTCATTCATCAAATTACTTGAGTGGTTGTTGTGGAAATATGCTTTTACTTGATCATGTTTCAAATTTGGTTAGAGTAGGATAGAATAGGAAATAAGCTTGTTCCCAAGCATTTGTTTTCTTTCTGTTTGCAACAGTTCATCAACTAGCTTTTTGAACAAGGGATAATTTATGGAAGTGTTTAGAGGTTGGTTACACAAATGACTCCATAGACCAATGCACAAGGCACTAAAACTGCGAGTTCTTTGCATCTCATAGGGAGCATGCCATACCCTATGGAGCCAAATGTTATCACATTAACTTGTCAAGGGCCGTAGGCCACAGCCATGAGCCCAAAGAACATCATTCAAAGGGACCTGTTATGAGATCGAATAAAGAAAACATGCAAGTTTAGTTTTCAATGGCGGGGATTCTATATAATGTTAAAATTAGCAGCTCATGGGCATTCGGAAGCTAAAATTTGCTCGAGGTATAATGCCAGTTGAATTTGGACTATAGATCTCATTTGAAGAGATCAACAGTGGAAAATTATTGTGGGAATCGGGAGCTTGAAATGTTATTAAAGTTGTTTGTCAAAGGTCTTAAGTCTCGAAACCCAAATTTTGCATGAGTCGTCTAATCTAGCAGGATGCGTGGCGACATATTGAGACTTTCGCGAATTCATTATTTCGCGAATGAGAGGTTTTTTAGGGAGTGATGTGATAGTTTCACGAAGCACGAAACCTCGAAGAACCTTTGAAGATAGGCCCAAGGTCACAGCACGAGGTCACATAGGAGGTGGGCCCAAGAATAAAGGTAACCACCCAATGCATGATTGGTGACTTGGGTTTTCAAAGAAGCAATCGAGGCCATTAGATGCATAGAATATCCGACTGTCGATCCGAGAGGAG
The DNA here is from genome assembly GCA_000966675.3 of Picea glauca. Classification (NCBI taxonomy): domain Eukaryota; kingdom Viridiplantae; phylum Streptophyta; class Pinopsida; order Pinales; family Pinaceae; genus Picea; species Picea glauca. The sequence continues at coordinate 22,330 of JZKD02S2159271.1, forward strand.
CGATTTCGTCAATCGGGCATCGAGAAATCTATAATCAGGTAATGTGAAATTTCCTAAAAAGAAAAGTACCGAAGCGCCTTTAGAGATAAGCACCAGGTCATGGCCTAATGTTGCATGCAGAGAAAAGGCAATGAAGAAGAAGCTGGCACCAGGAGATTTGGGAGCATGAAGGAAAGGGTGTGGATTTCGTGAGACCTGTACCAAAAAGCCAAGGATGCCCATGTAAGTTAAAGAATGAGACCATCATGGTTTGAATGTGTAGGGTTGACTCGAAGACCTGCTAGCAGTGCATGGTAGCTTCCTGAGCATTAAACCTTGTCCTGATCCTGATGAAGATAGTTAATGAAGAAGGGTGGTATTTGAAACCTCATCTCACCCCATAAATCAAAAGCATGGAAGAACTGGCCATGGAGGTAGACTGTCATCCCAAAGTTCCCATGTGGATGGATTTTCCTGCAAATACCATACTGATCTGAGCTCGCGTCTGACAAAAGAAAATCCAGATGGAAAGCCTTGAATGCAGTGGCTAGAGCATGCCCCTAGTGGTTGTGGATAGTTCTGAGTATAAGTAGGTAGTTTTGATATTTTGTTAAGGTCGTCAACTACTTAAGCAGAGCTTCCTATTTTGTAATGTTTTGATGCAAGAATTGTTCTCTCATTATATATCAAATTTGAGACTTTCGTATTAATAGAAGTCAACTTATTTCCATCTCTCTGTAAAAACTGTGCTAAAACACTCGGGCCTGGAGGATCATTTCAAGGGTTTTTATGTTGTTGTAATATAGGTTTGATTATAGTGGTATCGTGACCAGTTTTAGTCATCTCCCTTTGTTATCTTTTTCCTTCTTACATTGAATGGCTCGAGCATGGAGGATCCAGTCGAGTTGTTGTAGTTGCATTGTGATGTAGGTTTGATCATTATGTTGTTGTGACTGTGTTTTTTGAACATATTTCAATGTCTTAAGCTCGAGTTCAAGAGAAGCCTTGAGCCTAATTTTTTCTTCACCAAGATGTTTGAAAGCTGATGCCCATAGCAGTCTTTTTCACCTTTCTCACTAAGTCTTCCATCTGCTAATACTTAAACTCAATTCACTGACTCAAGTTAATGTGGCCCTCACTTCCCTGTGCATTTCTTGTCCAGTTTTGTGTTGAACATCATTCATATATTGAGTTTTATCCATTGACTTCCACTCATATAAAACCAACATCAACCAAAAATTCTGATGGGTACTGGGGTTATCCTCCCGTAATCTGAGGGTGACTCTCAGTGCTAACATGTTGGATCCCTGAATCGGATCATTGATCCTAATGAGCAGGTCCTCTCCGTGTTAGGTGCATATTAGAGTTTCCATAGTTTTTGCTATTGGTCCATGGGATTTTTGAGCTAGAGAAACCAAATGTTTTCCCCCATTATGCGATTAAGATTTCCTAGGTCCCTAAGACCCAGTCCACTAGTTGATTTAGGCTGACAAATCTTATCTGAGCCTACTAAAGCCCACTTCTTGTCTGGATGGTGACCATGTCAAAAAAAAAAATCATTGGAGGTTTCTTATGGCTCTGATGACTAATTGAGGTGTTTCCAAGGAGGTAAAGAGGTACATCGACAGATCTTGAAGCATCAAATTTAGAAGGACCAATCAAGCAGAGAGGTTGAGAGAGTGGAAGATCCAGTTGTATAAACAATTAGAGACAGATAACAAGAGACTATCCCAAGAGATCTTGCAAGTGGATTCCCTCGTGAAGCGGATGGCAATATAATTGGATGGAAACGAGCTCTTGGGGATCCATAAAAGTTGGGATATGTGTGTTTGGATTTCCATTAGGGTATTGAAGAAGTAAAGTTGTGACTTGTCTAGGTTTATGGAGGTTCTCAAAGCTTCTACAAATTATGTGAGAATGGTCTTGATCTTGTTAGCATCGTGGGAAGTGGCAGTATTCATTAGCAAGGTATCATCCATAAATTGACTGTGAGAGGGAGCCAGCTGGAGATTGTGAAGAGGTAGGCCTTTGAGGGAGCCATCCCCAATTGATGCGCTAATGTACCAACCAATGACTTCAAACATTATGAAAAAGAGGAAAGGGGAAAGGGGGTCTCCCTATCGAATTCCTCTAGTGGGGGTAAAGGGATGGGAGGGAAATCCATTAACTAGAATGGAGAAGAAGGATGAAGAAGTGAGTTGCATGATCCAAGCTATCCAGGTGCTGTCAAAACCAAAGGCTTTGAGAAGGGAGCACATATATTTCCAACTTATTCTATCGAAGACTTTAGAGAGGTCAAGTTTGATTAGCATACCTAGGGTGTGAGTTGACTTGAGTGAGTGTATAACCTCATGCACCATGATGACACTATCCATGATTTGATGTCCCTCCACATTGCATGATTACTCCTTGGATATCATGAAGGGGAAAGATCGTTTTGAGCCATAGATCGATTACTTTCGTGATAATTTTATAGATCACACTGCGTAGGGATATGGGCTGAAATTGCTTTGGATGGGTTACCCATTATTCCTTTGGGACTAGAGTAAGGAAAGTGGCATTTAAAGCTGAGAGAACTTGTCCAAATGTTCCAGATTCCTCTACTACTTGCTAGAATTCTTCCCTGATCAACAACCAAGAATAGTGAAAAAAGATTGTTGTGAATCCATTCAACCACGGGGCTTTACCTAGTGGCATCTCTTTAACTTCTTGATCAACCTCCCATTGCGTGATTGGCCTCATCAATGTTTCATTTTGTTCCTTTTTTATCAGGGAGAGGATATGTCGGGTAATCATACGTATGGTTGACATTTTGTCGCTACTGGGTTCTGTGAGGAGGTATTTGTAGTAGTTTATCAGCTAAGCTTCTATGCTTACATGATCCCGAATGGGGTTAATCTGGTTGTTGTCTAATTGAGTAATTTTGTTGATATATCTATTATGCACCATGGATCAGTGGAATAACTTGGTATTCTTTTCACTCTACTTAAGACATTGTATTCTAGATTTCAATCTTCAAAGTATCTCCTCTTGCTTTTGGTGCTCCTGTAGTTCTGCCTATAAATTTTCTTCCTCCTTTGCCGACTCTGCCATCTGTCCCTGAAAAATAAATTCCTTCTGCAGTTCCTCCAGGCACTACTCGATCTCCTATGTTTTCTCGAGGATATTACCAAATACATGTTTATTCCATCTCTTTAGATGAGATTTGAAGTTTTTTAGTCTTTGGTGGAATTTATACATGCATGTGTCATGGTCTATTTATGCATACCTCCATCATGTTGTGAAGATCTCTTGAAAGTCCGAATGGTTGAGATAAAAAAATTCAAATCTGAAGGGCTTGACCTTGGTTGTAGCTCTTATGTCTAACCAGAGAGAGACTGGCTAGTGATATAAACTAGCTTTTGGGAGGATGTTGTCTTGTAACACCGACTCATCCATCAGTAATGATTTAGAGATGAGGAATAAATATAATATACTTGTGACATGTTGGGGACCATATGTCTGGTTGGAACAAGTGAAAATTCAATTTCTTGTTTCTATGTTTATCAACTTTAGTTGGTCTATTAGTGCTCCGAAGTTAACACTATCCTGATCTAGCCACTTTGTGCCACCAGTCTTTTAGTCCAATGTGAGAATGATGTTAAAGTCTCCCCCTATTATCCAGTTCGTTGATCCCAACAACGAACTTAGTGTAGATATCTTGTGTAGGAATGGGTCTTTGACTTGGGCACTTTTTGGTCTATCTTCATTTGTAGTCATTCCATCTTTGTTTGATCCCAGGTCCCTAAAGGGGAATGTGAATATACCAGTTGTGGAAAAAGGTTTCAATCTATAATGACTTTGGTAGGGTTCCATAAAATTTCTAAGCCTCCTACAGCCCCATTTGAATTTGTGTGAATGGAGTTACAAGTCCTCCAACATCATTGAAAAATGTCCTCAACGACTTCCCCATCACGTTTTTTTCTTGTAAGAGGATAATAATTGGATTCTCTACATGGATACTATCTAGAAGGGTCCTTTGTTTGGACATTCCATTAATCCCTCTAATATTCCAGGTCATCTTCATCATGATGAGTTGGGTGGTGGATAGAGGTACCCTTCCGTGAGGTGGTGGATCTATCCCGAATTGAGCATGTAGTTTCCTACCTCTTTGATGCGTTGATGTGTTGATTTGTGGCCTCATCATTTTATTTCATGAGAGGATCAACTCAACTCAGAATATGGGTATGAGGATATTCCTAGTTGCGAAGTGGCCCCTACCGTGGAATCGATGAATACTTTATGCACTTCTAGGATTTGTTCTACTGGGATGGATTGTAACTCTCTTTTATTAAAGGCTTCCTCCAATTTCTCCATGTCTATGTCTGCCAGATACTGCTCATCTAGTTGCATGAGGGTGTCCGCCCCATCCTCTATATTATCCTCATTCTATTGTGCTATGGGATCTGTTTCATGGTTTTTTCCCTTGGTTGGTTCCGATTATCTTGTGATCATTCTTATGAATAAGAGACTACAACTGTTGATGATCAAGGGTTGGTTTCGAATGAACAAGGATGTCATTTATTTGCAAGCAGAGAGGCATTTACAAAGGATCAACCTAGTCTTCTAAAGCAATCAAAATTCTACCACAAGATTCATGATCATATAGCCATATACATGGGGTCATATGTTTCAGATTTTCTGAAATTTTCAAATTGCATTATTTCATTGATACTCATGGGTAAGTACGGTTTTATGAAGTGGCTTATGTAACTATTGATGAGTGGCATGGATGATATATTTTTTGTCATCAAATTACTTGAGTGGTTGTTGTGGAAATATGCTTTTACTTGATCAAGTTTCAAATTTGGTTAGAGTAGGATAGAATAGGAAATAAGCTTGTTCCCAAGCATTTGTTTTCTTTCTGTTTGCAACAGTTTGTCAACTAGTTGTTTGAATAAGGGCCAATTTATGTCAGTGTTTAGAGGTTGGTTACACAAATGAATCCATAGCCCAATGCATAAGGCACTAAAACTGTGAGTTCTTGGCAGCTCGTAGGGAGCATGCCATCCCCTTTGGAACCAAATGTTATCACATTAACTTGTCAAGGGCCACAGGCCACAGCCATGAGCCCAAAGAACATCATTCAAAGGGACCTGTTATGAGCTCGAATCAAGAAAACATGGAAGTTTAGTTTTCAGTGGTGGGGATTCCATATAATATTCAAATTGGCGGCTTGTGGGCATTCGAAAACTAAAATTTGCTCGAGGTATAATGCCAGTTGAATCTAGACCATAGATCTCATTTGAAGAGATCAACAGTGGAAAATTATTGCGGGAATTAGGAGCTCGAAATGTTATTAAAGTTTTTTGTCAAATTTCTGAAGTCCCGAAACCGGAAATTAGCATGAGCTATCTAATCTAGTAGGATGCGTGGTGACATATTTAGATTTTCGCGGATTCGTTGTTTCGCGAATCCAAATTTTTGCAGGGAATGATGCAATAGTTTCACGAAGCCTGAAACCTCGAAGCACCTTTGAAGATAGGCCCAGGGTCGCAACCCAAGGTGACATAGGAGGTGGGCCTAAGAATAAAGGTAAGCACCCAACGCATGATTGGTGACTCAGGTTTTCAAAGAAACAGTTGAGGCCATTGGATGCATAGAATAACCGATTGTCAATCTGAGAGGAGCGATTTCATCAACCGGGCATCGGGAAATCTATAGTTAAGTAATGTGAAATTTCCCAAAAAGCGAAGTATCGAAGTGCCTTTGGAGATAAGTGCTAGGTCATGGACTAGTATCACATGCAGAGAAAAGGCAATGAAGAAGAAGCTTGCACCAGGAGATTTGGGAGCGTGAAGGAAAGGGTGTGGATTTCATGAGACCTGCACCAAAAAGCCAAGGATTCCCGTGTAAGTTAAAGAATAAGACCATCATGGTTTGAATGTGTAGGGTTGACTCGAAGGTCCTCTAGCAGTGAATGGTAGCTCCCTTAGCGTTAGGCCTCATCCTGATCCCAATGAAGGTAGTTAATGAAGAAGGGGTGGCGGTTGAAACCTCATCTCACCCCATAAATCAAAGGCATGGAAGAACTGGTCATGGAGGTAGAATGTCAGCCCAAAGTTCCCATGTGGACGAATTTTCCTGCAAATCCCATACTGATCTGAGCTTGTGTCTGACAGAAGAAAATGCAGATGGAAAGCCTTGAATGCAGTGGCTAGAGCGCACCCCTAGTGGTTGTGGATAGTTCTGAGTATAAGTAGGTAGTTTTGATATTTTGTTAAGGTCATCAACTAATTAAGAAGAGCTCTCTATGTTGTAATGTTTTGATGCTAGAATTGCTCTCTTGTTATGTATCAAATTTGAGACTTTTGGATTAATAAAAGTCAACTTCTTTTCATCTCTCTGTAAAAACTGTGCTAAAACACTCGGGCATGGAGGATCATTTCGAGGGTTTTTATGTTGTTGTAATGTAGGTTTGATTATAGTGGTATCGTGACTAGTTTTAGTCATCTCCTTTTGTTATCTTTTTCCTTCTTACATTGAATGGCTCGGGCATGGAGGATCGAGTCGAGTTGTTGTAGTTGGATTGTAATGTAGATTTGATCATTGCGCTATGGTGACTATGTTTTCTGAACATATTTCATTGTCTTAAGCTCGAGTTCAAGAGAAGTCTTGAGCCTAATTTTTTCTTCACCAAGATGTTTGAAACCCGATGCCCATAGCAATATTTTTCACCTTTCTCACTAAGTCTTCCATCTTCACTGACTGGCCTCACTTCCCTATGCATTTCTTGTCCAGTTTTGTGTTGAACATCATTCATATATTGAGTTTTGTCCATTGACTTCCACTCATATAAAACCAACATCAACCAAAAACTCCGATGGGTACTTGGCTTATCCTCCCACAATCTGAGGGTGAATCTCAGTGCTAATATGTTGGATCCCTGAATCGGATCATTGATCCTGATGAGGAGGTCCTCTCTGTGTTAGGTGCATATTTGAGTTTCCATAGCTTTTCCCATTGGTCCATGGGATTTTTGAGCTAGAGCCACCAAATGTTTTCCCCCATTATGCGATTAAGATTTCCTAGGTCCCTACGACCCAATCCACCAGTTGATTTAGGCCGACGAATTTTATTTGAGCCTACTAGAGCCCACTTTTTGTCTGGATGGTGACCATGCCAAAAAAAAATTCATTGGAGTTTTCTTATGGTTCTGATGACTGACTGAGGTGTTGCCAAGGAGGTAAAGAGGTACATCGACAGGGCTTGAAGCACCGAATTTAGAAGGACCAATCAAGCAGAGAGGTTGAGAGAGCAGAAGATCCAGTTGTATAAACAATTAGAGACGGATAACAAGAGGATATCTCAAGAGATGTTGCAAGTGGATTCCCCCATGAAGGGGATGGCGAGATTATTGTATGGAAGGGATCTGTTGGGGATCCCTAGAAGTTGGGATATGTGTGTTTGGATTTCCATTAGGGTATTGAAGAAGTAAAGTTGTGACTTGTCTAGGTTTATGGAGGTTCTCAAAGCTTCTGCAAATTATGTGAGAATGGTCTTGAGCCTGTTAGCATCGTGGGAAGTGGGGGTATTCATTAGCAAGGTATCATCCACAAACTGACTGTGAGAGGGAGCCAGCTGGAGATTGTGAAGAGGTAGGCCTTTGAGGGAGCCATCCCCAATTGATGCGTTAATGTACCAACCAAGGCCTTCAACCATTATGACAAAGAGGAAAGGGGAAAGGGGGACCCCCTGTCGAATTCCTCTAGTGGGGGTAAAGGGATGGGAGGGCACTCTGTTAACTAGAATGGAGAAGAAGGATGAAGAAGTGAGTTGCATGATCCAAGCTATCGAGGTGGTGTCAAAACCAAAGGCTTCAAGGAGGGAGCACATATATTTCCAAATTATTCTATCGAAGTATTTAGAGAGGTCAAGTTTGATTAGCATACCTAGGGTGTGAGTTGACTTGACTGACTATATATCCTCATGCACCATGATGACACTATCCATGATTTGATGTCCCTCCACGTTGCATGATTACTCCTTGGATATCATGAAGGGGAAAGACCGTTTTGAGCCATAGATCGTTTACCTTCGTGATAATTTTATAGGTCACACTGCGTAGGGATATGGGCCGAAATTGCTTTGGATGGGTTAACTATTATTCCTTTGGGATTAGATTTAGGAAAGTGGAATTTAAAGCTGAGAGAACTTGTCCAAATGTTCTAGATTCCTCTACTACTTGCTAGAATTCTTCCCTAATCAACGACCAAGAATAGGGAAAAAAGATTGTTGTGAATCCAATCGACCAGGGGGCTTTACCTAGTGGCATCTCTTTAACTGCTTGATCAACTTCCCCTTGCGTGATTGGCCTCATCAATGTTTCATTTTGTTCCTTTGTGATCAGCGAGGGGATATGTCGGGTAATCTTATGTATGGTCGACATTTTGTCCCTAATGGGTTCTGTGAGGAGGTATTTGTAATAGTTTATCAACTGAGCTTCTATGCTTGCATGATCCCAAATGGGGTTACCTTGGTTGTCGTCTAGTTGAGTGATTTTGTTGATATATCTATTATGCACCATGGATCAGTGGAAGAACTTGGTATTCTTTTCATTCTATTTAAGACATTGTATTCTAGATTTTTGTCTCCAAATTATCTCCTCTTGCTTTTGGCGTACCTCTAGTTCTGCCTATAAATTTTTTTCCTCCTTTGTCCAATCTGCCATCCATCCCTGAAAAATAAATTCCTACTGCAGTTCCTTGAGGCGCTACTTGATCTCCTGCGTTTTCTCGAGGATATTACCAAATGCATGTTTATTCCATCTCTTTAGATGAGATTTGAAGCTTTCTAGTATTTGGTGGAATTTATACATGCATGTGTCGTGGTCTATTTATGCCTACCTCCATCATGTTGTGGAGAGCTCTTGAAAGTCTGGATGGTTGAGCTAAAAAATTTCAAATCTAAAGGGCTTGACCTTGGGTGTAGCTCTTGTGTTTAACCAAAGAGAGACTAGCTAGTGATATGAACTAGCTTTTGGGAGGATGTTGTCTTATAACACCAACTCATCCATTAGTAATGATTCAAATATGAGGAATAAATCTAATCTACTTGTGACATGTTGGGGACCATATGTCTGGTTGGACCAAGTGAAAATTCAATTTCTTGTTTCTATGTTTATCAACTTTAGTTGGTCTATTAGTGCTCCGAACTTAACACTGTCCTGATCTAGCTGCTTTGTGCCACAAGTCTTTTAGTCCAGTGTGAGAATGATGTTGAAGTCTCCCCCTATTATCCAGTTCATTGATCCCAACAACGAACTTACTGTAGATATCCTGTGCAGGACTGGGTCTTTGACTTGGGCACTTTTTGGTCTATCTGCAATATTAGTCATTCCATCTTTGTTTGATCCCAAGGCCCTGAAGGAGACTGTGACTATACCAACATTGGAAAAAGGCTTTAATCTATAATGACTTTGGTAGGGTTCCATAAAATTGCTAAGCCTCCTGCAGCCCCATTTGAATCTGTGTTAATGGAGTTACAAGTCCTCCAACATCATTGAAAAATGTCCTCAACAACTTCCCCATCACATTTTTTTCTTGTAAGAGGATAATATTTGGATTCTCTACACGGATACTGTCTCGAAGGGTCCTTTGTTTGGACATTCCATTAAGCCCTCTAATATTCTAGGTCATCTTCATCATGATGAGTTGGGTGGTGGATAGAGGTACCCTTCCGTGAGGTGGTGGATCTATCCCAAATTGAGCATGTAGTTTCCTACATATTTGATGCGTTGATGTGTTGATTTGTGGCCTTGTCATTTTCTTTCATGGGAGGAGCACCTCAACTCAGAATCTAGGTATGAGGATATTCCTAGTAGCGAAGTGGCCCCTACTATGGAATCGTTGAATACTTTATGCACTTTTAGGAGTTGTTCTACTAGGATGGATTGTAGCTCTCTTTTATTAAAGGCATCCTCCAATTTATCCATGTCTATGTCTTCTAGATCCTAGTCATCTAGTTGCATGAGGGTTTCCGCCCCATCCTCTATCTTATCCTCATTCTGTTGTGCTATGGGATCTGTTTCATGGTTTTTTCCCTTCGTTGGTTCTGATTATCTTATGATCATTCTTATGAATAAGAGACTACAACTGTTGATGAACAAGGGTTGGTTTCAAATGAACAAGGAGGTCATTTATTTGCAAGCAAAGAGGCATTTACAAAGGAGAAACCTAGTCTTCTAAAACAACCAAAAGTCTACCTCGAGATTCATGATCATATAGCCATATACATGGGGTCGTATGTTTCAGATTTTCTGAAATTTTCAAATTTCATTATTTCACCGATACTCATGGGTAAGTACGGTTTTATGAAGGAGTTTATGTAACTACTGATGAGTGGCATAGATGAGATCTTTTCAATCATCAAATTACTTGAGTGCTTCTTGTGGAAATATGCTTTTACTTGATCAAGTTTCAAATTTGGTTAGAGTAGGATAGAATAGGAAATAAGCTTGTTCCCGAGCATTTGTTTTCTTTCTGTTTGCAACAGTTTGTCAACTAGTTGTTTGAATAAGGGCCAATTTCTGGAAGTGTTTAGAGGTTGGTTACACAACTGACTCCATATCCCAATGCATAAGGCACTGAAACTGCGAGTTCTTGGCAGCTCATAGGGAGCATGCCATCCCCTGTGGAGCCAAATGTTATCACATAAACTTGTCAAGGGCCGCAGGCCACAACCATGAGCCCAAAAAACATCATTTAAAGGGATCTGTTATGAGCTCAAATCAAGAAAACATGCAAGTTTAGTTTTCAGTGGTGGGGATTCCATATAATGTTAAAATTGGCGGCTCGTGGGCATTCGAAAACTAAAATTTGCTCGAGGTATAATCCCAGTTGAATCTGGACCATAGATCTCGTTTGAAGAGATCAACGGTGGAAAATTATTGCGGGAATTGGGAGCTCGAAATGTTATTAAAGTTGTTTGTCAAAGGTCTGATGTCCTGAAACCCGAAATTAGCATGACCTGTCTAATCTAGCAGGATGCGTGGCGACATATTGAGATTTTCGTGGATTTGTTGTTTCGCGAATCAAAGGTTTTGTAGGGAGTGATGCGGTAGTTTCATGAAGCACGAAACCTGGAAGAACCTTTGAAGATAGGTCCAGGGTCGCAGCCGGAGGTCACATAGGAGATGGGCCCAAGAATAAAGGTAAGCACCCAACGCATGATTGGTGAATCAGGTTTTCAAAGAAGCAATCAAGGGCATTGGATGCCTAGAATATCCGACTGTCGATCTGAGAGGAGAAATTTTGTCAATCGGGCATCGGGAAATCTATAGTCAGGTAATGTTAAATTTCCCAAAAAGTGAAGTACCGAAGCACCTTTAGAGATAAGCACCATGTCATGGCCTAGTGTCGCATGCAAAGAAAAGGCAATGAAGAAGAAGCTGGCATAGGGAGATTTGGGAGCATGAAGGAAAGGGTGTGGATTTCATGAGAACTGCACCAAAAAGCCAAGGATGCCCGTGTAACTTAAAGAATGAGACCATCATGGTTTGAATGTGTAGGGTTGACTCAAAGGTCCGCTAACAATGCATGGTAGATCCTTGAGCGTTAAGCCTTGTCCTAATCCCAATGAAGGTAGTTAATGAAGAAGGGGTGGTGGTTGAAACCTCATCTCACCCCATAAATCAAAAGCATGGAAGAACTGGCAATGGAGGCAGAGTGTCAGCCCAAAGTCCCCATGTGGAAGGATTTTCCTGCAAATCCCATACTGATCTGAGCTCGCGTCTGACAGAAGAAAATGCAGATGGAAAGCCCTGAATGTAGTGGCTAGAGCACGCGCCTGGTTGTTGTGGATAGTTATGAGTATAAGTAGGTAGTTTTGATATTTTGTTAAGGTCATCAACTAGTTAAGAAGAGATCCCTATTTTGTAATGTTTTGATGCCATAATTGTTCTCTCATTATGTATCAAATTTGAGACTTTCAGATTAATAGAAGTCAACTTATTTTTGTCTCCCTATAAAAACTATGCTAAAACACTCAGGCATGGAGGATCTTTTCGAGGGTTTTTATGTTGTTGTAATGTAGGTTTGATTATAGTGGTATCGTGACCAGTTTTAGTCATCTCCCTTTGTTATCTTTTTCCTTCTTACATTGAATGTCTCGGGCATGGAGGATCGAGTCGAGTTGTTGTAGTTGCATTGTGATGTAGGTTTGATCATTATGCTGTTGTGACTGTGTTTTTTGAACATATTTCAGTGTCTTAAGCTCGAGTTGAAGAGGAGTCTTGAGCCTAATTTTTTCTTCACCAAGATGTTTGAAACCTGATGCCCATAACAGTCTTTTTCACCTTTCTCACTAAGTCTTCCATCTGCTCATACTTAAACTCAATTCACTGACTGAAGTTAATGTGGCCCTCACTTCCCTGTGAATTTCTTGTCTAGTTTTGTTTTGAACATCATTCATATATTGAGTTTTATCCATTGACTTCCACTCATATAAAACCAACATCAACCAAAAACTTTGATGGGTACTGGGCTTATCCTCCCGCAATCTGAGGGTGACTCTCAGTGCTAACATGTTGGATCCCTGAATCGGATCATTGGTCCTGATGAGGAGGTCCTCTCTGTGATAGGTGCATATTTGAGTTTCCATAGTTTTTCCCATTGGTCCGTGGGATTTTTGAGCTAGAGCCAGCAAATGCTTTCCCCCATTATGCGATTAATATTTCCTAGTTCCCTAAGACCCAGTACACCAGTTGATATAGGCCGACAAATTTTATATGAGCCTACTAGAGCCCACTTCTTGTCCAGATGATGGCCATGCCAAAAAAAAATTCATCGGAGGTTTCTTATGGTTCTGATGACTGACTGAGGTGCTACCAAGGAGGTAAAGAGGTATGTCGGCAGGGCTTGGAGCACTGAATTTAGAAGGACCAATCAAGCAGAGAGGTTGAGAGAGCAGAAGATCCAGTTGCATAAACAATTAAAGACAGATAACAAGAGGCTATCCTAAGAGATGTTGCAAGTGGATTCCCCCGTGAAGGGGATGGAGAGATTATTGGATGGAAGGGATCTGTTGGGGATCCCTAGAAGTCGGGATATGTGTGTTTGGATTTCCATTAGGGTATTCAAGAAGTAAAGTTGTGACTTGTCTAGGTTTATGGAGGTTCTCAAAGCTTCTGCAAATTATGTGAGAATGGTCTTGAGCTTGTCAGTGTCGTGGGAAGTGGGGGTATTCATTAGCAAGGTATCATCCACAAACTGACTGTGAGAGGGAGCCAGCTGGAGATTGTGAAGAGGTGGGCCTTTGAGGGAGCCATCCCTAATTGATGTGTTAATGTACCAACTAAGGCCTTCAACCATTATCACAAAGAGGAAAGGGGAAAGGGGGTCCCCCTGTCGATTTCCTCTAGTGGGGGTAAAGGGATGGGAGGGCACTCTGTTAACTAGAATGGAGAAGAAGGATGAAGAAGTGAGTTGCATGATCAAAGCTATCCAGGTGGTGTCAAAACCAAAGGCTTTGAGGAGGGAGCACATATATTTCCAACTTATTCTATCGAAGGCTTTAGGAGGTCAAGCTTGGTTAGCATACCTAGGGTGTGAGTTGACTTGAGTGAGTGTATATCCTCATGAGCCATGATGACACTATCCATGATTTGACGTCCCTCCACGTTGCGTGATTACTCCTTGGATATCATGAAGGGGAAAGACCGTTTTGAGCCATAGATCGTTTACCTTTGTGATAATTTTGTAGATCACACTGCATAGGGATATGGGCCAAAATTGCTTTGGATGGGTTACCTGTTATTCCTTTGGGATTAGAGTAAGAAAAGTGGCATTTAAAGATGAGAGAACTTTTCCAAATGTTCTAGATTCCTCTACTACTTGCTAGAATTCTTCCCTAATCAATAACCAAGAATAGTGAAAAAAGATTGTTGTGAATACATTTGACCACGGGGCTTTACCTAGTGGCATCTCTTTAACTTCTTGAACAACTTCCCCTTGTGTGATTGGCCTCATCAATGTTTCATTTTGTTCCTTTGTGATCAGGGAGGGGATATGTCAGGTAATATTATGTATGGTCGACATTTTGTCCCTAATGGGTTCTGTGAGGAGGTATTTGTAGTAGTTTATCAGCTAAGCTTCTATGCTTGCATGATCCCGAATGGGGTTACCTTGGTTGTCATCTAGTTAAGTAATTTTGTTGATATATCTCTTATGCACCATGGATCAGTGGAAGAACTTGGTATTCTTTTCACTCTACTTAAGACATTGTATTCTAGATTTCTGTCTCCAAAGTATCTCCTCTTCCTTTTGACGCTCCTCTAGTTCTGCTTATAAGTTTTATTCCTCCTTTGTCGACTCTGTCATCTATCCCTAAAAAATAAATTCCTACTGCATTTCCTCCAGGCGCTACTCGATCTCCTACATTTTCTCGAGGATATTACCAAATACATGTTTATTCCATCTCTTTAGATGAGATTTGAATTTTTTTAGTCTTTGGTGGAATTTATACATGCATGTGTCGTGGTCTATTTATGCCTACCTCCATCATGCTGTGGATATCTCTTGAAAGTCCGAATGGTTGAGCTAAAAATTTTCAAATCTGAAGGGCTTGACCTTGGGTGTAGCTCTTGTGTCTAACTAGAGAGAGACTGGCTAGTGATACAAACTAGCTTTTGGGAGGATGTTGTCTTGTAACACCAACTCATCCATCAGTAATGATTCAGAGATGAGGAATAAATCTAATCTACTTGTGACATGTTGGGGACCATATCTCTGGTTGGACCAAGTGAAAATTCAATTTCTTGTTTCTATGTTTATCAACTTTAGTTGGTCTATTAGTTCTCCAAACTTAACACTGTCCTAATCTAGCCTCTTTGTGCCACCAGTCTTTTAGTCCAGTGTGAGAATGATGTTGAAGTATCCCCCTATTATCCAGTTTGTTGATCCCAACAACAAACTTACTGTAGATACCTTGTGCAGTAATGGGTCTTTGACTTGGGCACTTTTTGGTCTATTTTCATTTGTAGTCATTCCATCTTTGTTTGATCCCAGGGCCCTGAAGGGAACTGTGACTGTACCAACTATGGAAAAAGGTTTCAATCTATAATTACTTTGGTAGGGTTCTATAAAATTGCTAAGCCTCCTGCAGCCCCATTTGAATCTGTGTGAATGGAGTTACAAGTCCTCTGACATCATTGAAAAATGTCCCCAAAGACTTCCCCATCATGTTTTTTTCTTGTAAGAGGATAATATTTGAATTCTCTACACGGATACTGTCTCGAAGGGTCCTTTGTTTGGACATTCCATTAAGCCCTCTACTATTCTAGGTCATCTTCATCATGATAAGTTGGGTGGTAGATAGACGTACCCTTCCGTGAGGTGGTGGATCTATCCCGAATTGAGCATGTAGTTTCCTACCTATTTGATGCGTTAATGTGTTGATGTGTTGATTTGTGGCCTCGTCATTTTCTTTCACAGGAGGAGCACCTCAACTCAGAATCTGGGTATGAGGATACTCCTAGTCGCGAAGTGGCCCCTACCATGGAATCGATGAATACTTTATGCACTTTTAGGAGTTGTTCTACTGGGATGGATTGCAGCTCTCTTTTATTAAAGGCATCCTCCAATTTATCCATGTCTATGTCCATCAGATCCTGGTCATCTAGTTGTATGAGTGTGTTCGCCCCATGCTCTGTCTTATCCTCATTCTGTTGTGCTATGGGATCTATTTCATGGTTTTTTCCCTTGGTTGGTTTCGATTGTTGCTTGGATTTTCCTTTGTCCTTGTCCCGTTTTCCCTTCTTGCGCATATTTTCCACTTCCTCTTCCACTGGGAGCTGATTTAGGATATCGAAGGAGTTGTTGATGGGGATTTTCTAGTTGCTTGCTTGATTTTTCTTTCTTGGGGGGTTTTTTTTTCCTTCCTGTGACTGTAGTGTATCCATCCTTTTTCTTTTCGTCCCCTACTTTTGAGTTTTGAGTATTTAAGGGGTAGTCACGTTAAAGGTGACCATGCTCATGACATTTTCTGCAGCGGAAGGGAATGTGCTCATAATCCATGGTTTGGTTTTAGTTCTCATCTTAGTATTCTAAGGTTACAAAACCTGGTAAGGCCTTCAAGATATCCATGTATACACATATGCGGGCACAGGAGGTGTATTTCCTTTGTTTTGTTGCCTCTGAGGATTTTACATATCTTCCCACTATGTTCCCTATTCCCATGAGGATTTCCTCTATCCAGAATTCTTGGGGCAGGGAATAGATTCAAATCCAAACTAGTGCCATGGTGAAACCCTCTTTCTCTAGGCTAAAGAGATCCGTCCATAACCTAAGGAATAGCCTTGTAGAGTTGTAAAAATATGGCCCATTGTCAAAGATCTTATCCTTGTCCTCTAAGTTGTAAAGAATGATCATGAAGAACCCCTTGGAACTGAGTTGAGCTTCATAGTCTCCCTTGGGGTTCCAATAGTCTTTGATCCATCGCATGAGGTCCCTTTCTAATGGCCAGAGGCCTAGAATTTTTCCTATGAGGGAATGCTCTCTCATAAACTAGGTGTGTTCCCCGACCCTGGTCGATTTGATAGTATATCTCGGTGGTTTATTCGGTTGGGGAACAGATTTTCCTGGTTCCCATCCACGAGATTCCTTTGGATGAGATGTATTTGGTTCCACTTCCAATTATTTTTTGAAACCCTTATCCTTGGCGAGGATTTGATCCCACGGGTGGGGCAACAACTCAAAATTCGATTGCTTCGCTCTTGTCCCCTCCAAGCATTCTCTACCATATTTTTTTATGAGGGGGGTTGCACCCCCCCTAGGTTCATCGCCAAAGATCAAACACTCTAGCTCGGTCGTAAGCAATAGTCTAGGGTGTGATGACTCTGTCTACAAGACAAGGAAGTGGTCGCATGCAGAAGATAGGGTTTTCGCCTCTCAAAATCCTTCGATCATCCTTAGAACAATCAACTATTCCTTTCCTTCAATCATCTTTAAAACATTAATGTTCAAGTTTACAATCAAATAAGAAATAAATTTAGTTTTTTTAATATTATGTAAAGAGTTAAAAGAAAATAAGTATTTATGTCAAAAATTTATATCCATAGGTGTTCTCTTATTAGAAACATTTGAGTCATAATTTTAAATTGATAGTTACTATTCAATATTTAGGGAATACCTTTGTATTCTCCATTAAATTGATGACTCACGTTTAATCATTTAGTTTCCTTGCTAATCTCCATTAAATTGGCAATTCAAATTTAATTTTTTAATTTTTTAACATGTGTAGTTTGCTTATGATATCATTATGTGCCACCTCTCCAATTGGTTTTTGACTTCTTCTTCAACTTCTCTCTTCACTCAAGATTTTAGAAAATTCCCAAAAGCTACATAGAAACATCTCATTAACACAATACTCATTATATTTAAAAAAAAAAAAAAAATTAAAAGCCAATAACATATCATTAACGATTGAAAATATTACAAAGCAAAGAACAAAATTAGTGAATACCTATCTACATTCCCTACTAACATTCACCAAACAAAATAAATATTTAAATAAAAAACACTAAATCTAATATCTATCTACATTCCCTATTAACATGCATCAAACAAAATAATTATTTAAATAAAAAACACTAAATCCATATGAAACCCCAATCTATCCTAAACAAAAGGCAAAGAAAAGGAAAAAAAATCCAAACCCAACCCTAGTTAACTTTGACTATTGACCATACTTAAATTCTATTTTCATTGAAGTCCTAAATTGGACAATCATTCCACTCTTACGTGTTATAGAAGATTGTTAGGATTTTCAAGAATTGTTAACAATGGAGAAGCACGTTTTCTTATTTTCATTTAGTTCTAAATGAAATAATCGTTCCACTCTGACTTGCTATAGAAGATTGATAGGATTTTCGAGAATTGTTAACAATGGAGAAGCACGTTTCCTTATGGTACTAACCACTTCACTTGTTTTAGTTATAAATAACAACTTCTTTAATCTTTTTATAGAGAATCACGCACATTTCTTTTCTCAACTATATAAATAACAACCTCTTTCACTTTTTTAAGTGCTAGAAATATCACAATGATTTACAAAGTCTTTGCACGGACATAATAGCTTGGATTTTGTACCCAAAACATCATAACATTGACGTTGCTCCCCCTATGTTGAGTAGCCTTCCCCTTCGTTCAATAGCATTCCTCATTCAATTTACCTATCATCTATTAAGATTTAGGGATTCTCACATTCTAACTATATTTAAATGCATATTTTGTGCACCCTTTCATATGAAGGTTGTTTATTTTTTATTTGATTAGATTAAAAAAATAGACTTTATATCATGAAATAGTTGATCCATGGTTTTTAATAAATAATTAATAAATTAGTATTTGTTTTTGTCTTTTTCCTATTTTAAATTTAAATTTCTAAATTTTTAATAAAATAAATTAAACTTTACTTTCTCTTCTTTATTTTATTTTTTTAATTTCCAAATTTTAATAAAATACAAACCTAACTACCCTATTACATATATACTTTTTAAATACTATCTTAATAATATATATTAATGTGCTTGTTTATATACTTGCTTAAAACTTTAGAATAGATACCTAACTATCATATTCTCACTTATTGTCTCTATATCTTTTCCAGAAAGAAAATTAACACAATTATATTATAGAATATAATTTTTTACATTAGTTTTAAGAGTAGCTATATGAAATAGCTCAATATTATAATTAGCCATACTCCCAAAGATACTGTCCAAATGGCAGGAGATATAACATTCTCCATAACTAACAAAAAAGAGACTAACTCACGACTCATAAAGAGTAATTACATCTAATACTACTCCAGAAGGGTAAAGAACCAAAAACTAAATAGAGACTTTGAGAAATCATCAAAAAAGAGGATCACCTCCATTAGTAAATATGGCTCGTGTTTGAAGAATTCTCTCTTCCATCAATTCCATCAATCCACTTATGGATCACCAGATTTCCTTCAAGTTCAGAAAGTGCTTTTTTTGATTGATCATCTATGGCTCTGTTGAACTCACTAAATATGTGATAGAAATTTAAATCATTGAACTTTTCCTTTAATATAGTGATTCTCCTTTTCTAGTCTTCCAAAACACAAACTCTGAGATTTCTTTTTTTACCTAACCAGTTGATAATAACCAGGGAATCACCATAAACATAAACCTAAGATTTTCAATGTCAAGATACTTTGCTATATGTAAGGTTGCCCAAGCTCCCATTAACTCTGATTTTGTATTTGTACCCTGACCACCTCCATCT
>JZKD02S2159271.1:44938-55284 GCA_000966675.3 Picea glauca
TTGTTGAATCTGCATCCTGGTGAGTTGCTTGTCTTGCTGGAGACGTCGCGCTACTTAGTTTGTGGAAGTCTGTCACGAACCTTTTGAGGTTGATGTTGTTCAACAAGTCAGGCTACATGACAGGACGAAGTGTAGAAGCAATCTTTTCACTTTTCTGCAACCTTGTCGACTTGCTTCTGTTTGATAGAAGGTGCTTGGGGCGAGGCTGTAGTGGTTGCAGTGTCCTGTTCTCCTTTTCAACAAATTGTGAAGAAGATAAATTTTGCAGTATGAGATACTACCTTGCCGCACCTTTTAGGTGGAACAGTAGTCGAAACTACCTCTGGTTTTCTGTAGAGATGACCCCCCAGAGAAACAATGACACTGCGGGGTCGAGACTCATAAACAACATGGCGCTTCCACATATATGGTTGGCCGAAGAGAACATCACAGACATCCAGTGGGGAAACATCACAAAATACCTCATCCTTGAAGGGTTGGATGTCGTATGACAATCAACACTGTTGGTTTACACAGAGATCTCGCCCTTGTTGAAGCCACCCGATGTTGTACGACTATGGGTGTGGTGTTGTCGACAATCCCCACTGTTTGACGTCCTCTACTGAGATGAGGTTTTTCTGGCTTCCGCTATCAACAATAAAATGCAGTGGGGTCCCCTTCACCCACATATGTGAATGAAAAAGGCGCTCCCCCTCTTCAGGATCTGTTGGTTCTTCTAGTTGAATTGTTGTGGTCGCGATAATGGCAGTGGGGTTTGCGTCAATGATCTGTCCTTTACCAATATTTTCATAATCAGATTCTGAATCAGGGTTCAGCTCCTTGTCTTTGATCTCGGCCAGCAATGACTATTTTGAACGACATTCATCGGTGTTGTGCCAAGGGCTTTTGTTGAAATAAAACCATTTTCCGGTGTCCTTCTTTTTCTTCCCGTGACCCTTCTTTTCCTGTGTCTTGGACTGGTTTTTAGGGAACTGTTTGTTAGGGCCGTCTTTGTCATTCTTTGGTTCTTGTGGATTTGCATACCCGAACTCCCATTTGTTGTGGTGCTTAAATTTCTGCTCAATTTTAACAGCATATCCATAAGCAACACCAAGTGATGAGATGTCCAGAAAATCCATTTCATTCTGGATGTATCTGTTTAGATCCCCACGATATTTCAGCACCAAATGTTGCTCGGAGTCTTTGATACCTAGCTTGGTGCGCAAGGTATTGTTATGAACATAAAATATACATAAATAGATATTCATAACATTATAATAGTTAAGAAATAATAATTATTAATAATGAAAGGTCATGTCTCAAAGGACATGACTATTGGTAAAGGGCACCCCTGTGTGGGTATATAAGCAGGCCCTCATTCTCAATTGTAATCATCTCATTATATCTCATCTATTCATATACTTTATACATTATTTCTACATGGATTATTATGTTATATTCCAGATATTTTGGATTATTCTTGTGTATATTCCAGAACTTTGTTCGTCTCATTTGATATCAGAGCTTTGTTTCCTAATCCCGACCTTTGGCCAGTCCTTATCAGACCTTGTCTGATCCGACTTTTAGCCAACTCCATCGTCAAAGTTTCTCTGATTTTTTTGGGTCTTTGACCAGAAATATAGCCTTTGGCCATTCGAAATTAAGTTTTGTTGAAGAAAAAGAAAACCAAAAGTTATTGTTAGAAGAAATAATTGTTGTTCTGCTGCAAGCTTGAAGAAAACAAAACAATAAAAAAAAAAAAAATTAAAATTTTAAAAAAAATTCTAAAAAAAAAGAAAAGAAAGAAGAATAAGTACATAGAATATATATATATATATATATATATATATATCAGAAAAGTGAAAAAAAATTTGTTGCTGAAAACAATATATTATCAAGTCACATTCAGATCCCGTTGAAGGAAAAAATAATCCGCTGAAAATTTTAAAGGCAAGGTATTGGTGAACTCCGGAACTGCTTGTCCCCTATCTTGTCGCAGTGTGGTCCATCTCATGTACTGGTCCTCATAGTTTCCAAAAGGGTAATACTATTTTTTTACCGCATCCACAAAAAAATCCCAAGTGGGCTGAAGCCATATATTCCAGACTCCTCTGTGGAACTCTGTCCCCCGTAAGTTTCCCACCAATATTTGACATGGGGGAGAGCCTTAAGGAGTGCGAAGGTGATCTTTTCCCTGTTGGAAAAATTATGAACAGAAAAATAACCTTCTAGAAGATTTAACCATTTATCTAGGGCATCTGCATCTATTTGACCTTCAAATATGGAAATATCAAAATTAACCTGTACCTTGAAAGGCGATGTGCCTCAAAAGTGGTCGTTTGATGAAGATGTGTCTGTTGTTATCGGGAGGCGTTGAAGGATGTGGGAAAAATTATCCATCATTTCGTCCCTCTGTCGCATGAGAGCTTGCTCAAGCAACAGATTGATAGGA
The DNA here is from genome assembly GCA_000966675.3 of Picea glauca. Lineage (NCBI taxonomy): Eukaryota > Viridiplantae > Streptophyta > Pinopsida > Pinales > Pinaceae > Picea > Picea glauca. The sequence goes on from JZKD02S2159271.1 coordinate 47,370, forward strand.
TCGTCTGCTCCGTTGTTTTTCTTTTCTTCCGCCATTGAGGGTTTCTTGGGTGTGCGAGAGCGATTGTATTCAAGAGAGACAAGTTCGAGACCCAACTTGCTATACTCGGACCTCGTCGGGGACATGCATTGAAAAAATGATCAAGAGCATCCTGCTCTGATAGCACTGATCCGGATTATTTTCGGCATGAAACAAGATCGGAGATATAATAAAGAAATGCACAGAGATATCGCAGATGTTCAATAATATAACAGAAATGTATCAGAGATGCAACCATAAATAGATATATACAGTAATACACGATTTCTATTAATGAAAGAAATGTACAGAGACTGTAAAAATACAGAGTGTAAGACTCGCTAGAATGGTGGCAGCTTATCTCTGAGAAGAGATGTGATGGCTACTCGCATTCGCAAGAAGATGATTACAGTGAGGCTCTGGAGGCCTTTTTACAATAAATAGGAATGCCAAAAGTCCTAGACATCCAAAAATCTAACCCTAGGAGATGAAGCGCCAAAAGTCATGTGGGGCCCCGTTTGAGTAAGTGAGTACATCAACTTCCCGGGGTCGTAACTTTTGCATACGATCTCCGTTTTAGGAGTGTGATAGCTCGTTGGAAAGGTATCATCGAGGAGATTAAGTTTTGGGGATAAATAATTCCTTAAGATATAATTTAGAACCTCTATATTGAAAAACCTTCATTTGGTCCCTCAAAATGGCCCCGAAAGTTAAAACCTGCTAAAAATAGTAAATTGCCAAAATTGCCAAAAAGTTGTTTTGAGCCAATTGGAAAAGGTGGGTGGCCACCGATATCCACCTGGATCATTCCTCCCTCCTTAGGAAGCAATGGTCTCCATTTCATTGAGTTCCCAGGGGAGAAGGAAAGGCGTTTGTTGAATCTGCATCTTGGTGAGTTGCTTGTCTTGCTGGAGACGTTGCGCTGCTCAGTTTGTGGAAGTTTGTCACGAACCTTTTGAGGTTGAGGTTGTTCAACAAGTCGGGCTACATGAGAGGATGAAGTGTAAAAGGAATCTTTGCACTTTGTTGCAACCTTGTCGACTTGCTTCTATTTGATAGAAGGTGCTTGGGGCGAGGTTGTAGTGGTTGCAGTGTCCTTTTGTTCTCCTTTTGAACAGATTGTGAAGAAGCTAAATTTTGTAGTATGAGATACTACCTTGCGGAAATTTTTAGGTGGAACAGTAGTCGGAACTACCTCTGGTATTCTATAGAGATGACCCCCCATAGAAACAATGACACTGCAGGGTCGAGACTCATAAACAACATGGTGCTTCCACATATATGGTTGGCCCAAGAGAACATCACAGACATCCAGTGGGGAAACATCACATAATACCTCATCCTTGAAGGGTTGGATGCCGTATGACAATCGACACTGTTGGTTGACACAGAGATCTCGTCCTTGTTGAATCAACCCGATGTTCTATGGCTGTGGGTGTGGTGTTGTCGACAATCCCAACTATTTGACGACCTCTGCGGAGTTGAGGTTTTTATGGCTTCTACTATCAAAAATAAAATGCAGTGGGGTCCCCTTCACCCACATCTGTGAATGAAAAAGGTGCTCCCCCTCTTCAGGATCTGTTGGTTCTTTTCATTGAATTGTTTTGGTCGCGACAATAGCAGTGGGGTCTGCGTCAATGATTTTTCCTTTACCAGTATTTTCAGAATCAGATTTTGAATTAGGGTTCAACTCCTTGTCTTTGGTCTCAGCCACCAATGACTGTTTTGAACGACATTCATCGGTGTTGTGCCTAGGGATTTTGTGGAAATCACACCATTTTCCGGTGTCCTTCGTTGTCTTCCCGTGACCCTTCTTTTCCTGTGTCTTGGATTGGTTTTCAGGGAATTGTTTGTGAGGGCTGTCTTTGTCATTCTTTGGTTGTTGCGGATTTGCAGAGCTGAACTCCCGTTTGTTCTGGTGCTTAAATTTCTGCTCAATTTTAACAGCATATCGATAAGCAGCACCGAGTGAAGAGATGTCCAGAAAATCCATTTCAGTCTGGATGTATATGTGTAAAGCCCCACGGTATTTCAGAACCAAATGTCGCTCGGAGTCTTTGATACCCATCTTGGTGCGCAAGGTATGGAAGGTATTGGTGAACTCTGGAACTTCTTGGCCCCTCACTTGCTGCAGTGTGGTCCATCTCATGTACTGGTCCTCATAGTTGCCAACAGGGTAATACTGTTCTTTTACTGCATCCACAAAAAAATCCCAAGTGGGCTCGGCCCCATATATTCTAGACTCCTCTGTGGAAATATGCTCCCAGTAAGTTTCCCACCAATGTTTGACATGCGGGAGATCCTTAAGGAGTGGGAAGGTGATATTTTCCTTGTAGGAAAAATTATGAACAGAGAAATAAGCTTCTAGAAGATTTAACCATTTATCTAGGGCATCTGCATCTATTTGACCTTCAAATACGGGAATATTAAAATTAACATGTAACTTGAAAGGCGATGTGCCTCCAAAGTGGCTACTTGATGAATATGTACATGTTGTTATCGGGAGGCATTGAAGGATGTGGGCAAAATTCTCCATCATTTCGTCCCTTTGTCGCATGAGAGCTTGCTCAAGAAACAGATTGATAGGATCGTCTGCTCCGTTCTTTTTCGTTTCTTCCGCCATTGAGGGTTTCTTGGGTGTGCGAGAGCGATTGTCTTCAAAAGAGACAAGATTGAGACCCAACTTGCTATACTCGGACCTCGTCGGGGACATGCACTGAAAAAATGATCAAGAGCAGCCTGCTCTGATACCATTGATCCGGATTATTTTCGGCACGAAATGAGATCGGAGATATAATAAAGAAATGCACAGAGATATCGTAGATGTTCAATAATATAACAGAAATGTATCAGAGATGCAACCATAAACATAGATATACATTAATACACGATTTCTATTAATGAAAGAAATGTACAGAGACTGTAAAAATGCAGAGTGAAAGACTCGCTAGAATGGTGTCAGCTTATCTTTGAGAAGAGATGTGATGGCTACTCGCATTCGCAAGAAGATGATTACAATGATGCTCTGGAGGCCTTTTTACAATAAATAGGAATGCCAAAAGTCCTAGACATCCAAAAATCTAACCCTAGGAGATGAAGCGCCAAAAGTCATGTGGGCCCCGTTTGTGTTTGTGAGCACATCAACTTCCCGGGGTCGTAAATTTTGCATACGATCTATGTTTTAGGCGTGTGATAGATAGTTGGAAAGGTATCGTTGAGGAGATTCATTTTTGGGGGGGATCAACGATGCCTTCGGTTATCATTGAGAACCTCGATCTCGAAAAACCTTCATTTGGTCGCTCAAAAAGGCCCCGAAAGTTAAAACCTGCTAAAAATAGTAAATTGCCAAAATTGCCAGAAAGTTGTTTTGGGCCAGCTGGAAAAGGTGGGTGGCCACCGATATCCACCTGGATCAATCCTCCCTTCTTAGGAATCAATTCTCTCCATTGCGTTGAGTTCCCAGGGGAGAAGGAAAGGCGTTTGTTGAATCTGAATCTTGGTGAGTTGCTTGTCTTGCTGGAGACGTCGCGCTGCTCAGTTTGTGGAAGTCTGTCACGAACCTTTTGAGGTTGAGGCTGTTCAACAAGTCGGGCTACATGAGAGGATGAAGTGTAGAAGGAATCTTTGCACTTTGCTACAACCTTGTCGACTTGCTTCTGTTTGATAGAAGGTGCTTGGGGCGAGGGTGTAGCGGTTGCAGTGTCCTTCTGTTCTCCTTTTGAACAGATTGTGAAGAAGCTAAATTTTGCAGTATGAGATACTACCTTCCGACACTTTTTAGGTGGAACAATAGTCAGAACTACCTTTGGTATTCTGTAGAGATGACCCCCGAGAGAAACAATGCCACTACGGGGTCGAGACTCATAAACAACATGGCGCTTCCACATATACGGTTGGCCCAAGAGAACATCACAGACATCTTAGTGGGGAAACATCACATAATACCTCATCCTTGAAGGGTTGGATGCCGTATGAAAATTGGCATTGTTGGTTGACACGGAGATCTCATCCTTGTTGAAGCCACCTGATGTTGTATGGTTGTGGGTGTGGTGTTGTCGACAATCCCAACTGTTTGACGACCTCTGCTGAGATGAGGTTTTTCTGGCTTCCGCTATCAACAATAAAATGCAGTGGGGTCCCCTTCACCCACATCTGTGAATGAAAAAGGTGATCCCCCTCTTCAGGATCTGTTGGTTCTTCTGGTTGAATTGTTGAGGTCATGACAATAGCAGTGGGGTCTGTGTCAATGATCTTTCCTTTACCAGTATTTTCAGAATCAGATTCTGAATCAGGGTTCATCTTCTTGTCTTTGATCTTGACCACCAATGACTGTTTTGAATGACATTCATCGGTGTTGTGGCAGGGGCTTTTGTGAAAATCACACCATTTTCCATTGTCCTTCTTTGTCTTCCCATGACCCTTCTTTTCCTGTGTCTTGGACTGGTTTTTGGGGAACTTTTTGTTAGGGTCGTCTTTGTCATTCTTTGGTTGTTGCAGATTTGCAGACCCGAACTCCCATTTGTTCTGGTGCTTAAATTTCTGCTCAATTTTAACAGCATATCGATAAGCAACACCGAGTGATGAGATGTCCAGGAAATCCATTTCAGTCTAGATGTATCTGTGTAGATCCCCATGGTATTTCAGAACCAAATGTCGCTCGGAGTCTTTGATACCCAGCTTGGTGCGCAAGCTATGGAAGGTATTGGTGAAATCTGGAACTGCTTGGCTCCTCTCTTGCTGTAGTGTTGTCCATCTCATCTACTGGTCCTCATAGCTTCCAACAGGGTAATACTGTTCTTTTACCGCATCCACAAAAAAATCCCAAGTGGGCTCGACCCCATATATTCCAGACTCCTTTGTGGAACTCTGCTCTGAGTAAGTTTCCCACCAATGTTTGACATGGGGGAGAGCCTTAAGGAGTGCGAAGGTGATCTTTTCCTTGTTGGAAAAATTATGAACAGAGAAATAACCTTCTAGAAGATTTAACCATTTATCTAGGGAATCTGCATCTATTTGACCTTCAAATACGAGAATATTAAAATTAACCTATACCTTGAAAGGCGATGTGCCTCCAAAGTGGCCTCTTGAGGAAGATGCGCCTGTTGTTATCGGGAGGCGTTGAAGGATGTGGGCAAAATTCTCCATCATTTCGTCCCTCTGTCGCGTGAGAGCTTTCTCAAACAATAGATTGATAGGATCGTCTGCTCCATTGTTTTTCCTTTTTTCCGCCATTGAGGGTTTCTTGGGTGTGTGAGAGTGATTGTCTTTAAGAGAGAAAATCTTGAGACCCAACTTGCTATACTCGGACCTCGTCAGGGACATGCACTGAAAAAATGATCAAGAGCAACCTGCTATGATACCACTGATCCGGATTATTTTCGGCACGAAATGAGATCGGAGATATAATAAAGAGGCATGAGGGTGTCCACCCCATCCTCTGTCTTGTCCTCATTTTTTTGTGCTATGGGATCTGTTTCATGGTTTTTTCCCTTGGTTGGTTCTGATTATTGCTTGGATTTTCATTTGTCCTTGTCCTTTTTTCCCTTCTTGTGTGTATTTTCCACTTCCTCTTCCGCTGGGAGCTGATTTAGGATATCGAAGGAGTTGTTGATGGGGATTTTCTAGTTGCTTGCTTGATTTTTCTTTCTTGAGGGGTTGTTTTTTACTGCCTGTGACTGTAGTGTATCCATCCTTTTTCTTTCTGTCCCCTGCTTTTGATTTTTGAGTATTTATGGGACAGTCACGGAAAAGGTGACCATGCTCATGACATTTTCTGCAGCGGAAGGGAATGTGATCATAATCCATGGTTTGGTTCTAGTTCTCATCTTAGTATTCTAAGGTTACCAAACCTGGTAAGGCCTTCAAGATATCCATGTATACACATATGCGGGCATAGGAGGTGTATTTCCTTTGTTTTGTTGCCTCTGAGGATTTTACATATCTTCCCACTATGTTCCCTATTCCCATGAGGATTTCCTCTATCCAGAATTCCTGGGGCAGGGAATAGATTCAAATCCAAACTAGTGCCATGGTGAATCCCTCTTTCTCTAGGCTAAAGAGATCCATCCATAACATAAGGAATAGCCTTGTAGAGTTGTAAAAATATGGCCCATTGTCAAAGATCTTATCCTTGTCCTCTAAGTTGTAAAGAATGATCGTGAAGAACCCCTTGGAACTGAATTGAGCTTCATAGTCTCCCTTGGGGTTCCACAAGTCTTTGATCCATCGCATGAGGTCCCTTTCTAATGGCCAGAGGCCTAGAATTTTTCCTATGAGGAAATGCTCTCTCATAAACTGGGCGTGTTCCCCGACCCTGGTCGATTTGATAGTATATCTCGGTGGTTTATCCGGTTGGGGAATGGATTTTCCTGGTTCCCATCCATGAGATTCCTTTGGATGAGATGTATTTGGTTCCACTTCCATTTATTTTTTGAAACCCTTATCCTTGGTGAGGATTTGATCCCACAGGTGGGGCAATAGCTCAAAATCCGACTGCTTGGCTCTTATCCCCTCCAAGCATTCAGTACCACACTTTTTTATGAGGGGGGTTTCACCCCCCCTGCGTTCATCGCCAAATATCAAACACTCTATCTCGGTCGTAAGCAACACTCTAGGGTGCGATGACTCTGTCTACAAGACGAGGAAGTGGTTGCATGCAGAAGATAGGGTTTTCGCCTCTCAGATTCCTTCGATCATCCTCAGACTATCCCTTTCCTTCAATCATCTTTAAAACATTAATGTTAAAGTTTACAATCAAATAAGAAATAAATTTAGTTTTTTTAATATTATGTAAAGAGTTAAAAGAAAATAAGTATTTATGTCAAAAAATTATATCCATAGGTGTTCTCTTATTAGAAACATTTGAGTCATAATTTTAAATTGATAGTTACTATTCAATATTTAGGGAATACCTTTGTATTCTCCATTAAATTGATGACTCATGTTTAATCATTCAGTTTCCTTGCTAATCTCCATTAAATTGGCAATTCAAATTTAATTTTTTAACATGTGTAATTTGCTTATAATATCATTATGTGCCACCTCTCCAATTGGTTTTTGACTTCTTCTTCAACTTCTCTCTTCACTCAAGATTTAAAAAAATTCCAAAAAAAAACCAAAATTAGTGAATACCTATCTACATTCCCTACTAGCATTCATCAAACAGAATAAATATTTAAATAAAAAACACTAAATCTAATACCTATCTACATTCCCTATTAGCATGCATCAAACAAAATAATTATTTAAATAAAAAACACTAAATCCATATGAAACCCCAATCTATCCTAAACAAAATGCAAAGAAAAGGAGAAAAAATCCAAACCCAACCCTAGTTAACTTTGAATATTGGCCATACTTAAATTCTATTTTCATTGAAGTCCTAAATTGGACAATCATTCCACCCTTACGTGTTATAGAAGATTGTTAGGATTTTCAAGAATTGTTAACAATGGAGAAGCACGTTTTCTTATTTTCATTTAGTTCTAAATGAAATAATCGTTCCACTCTTACGTGTTATAGAAGATTGATAGGATTTTCGAGAATTGTTAACAATGGAGAAGCAMGTTTCCTTATGGTACYAACCACTTCACTTGTTTTATTTTATTTTAGTTATAAATAACAACTTCTTTAATCTTTTTATAGAGAATGACGCACATTTCTTTTCTCAACTATATAAATAAATAACAACTTCTTTCACTTTTTTAAGTGCTAGAAATATCACAATGATTTACAAAGTTTTTGCACGGACATAATAGCTTAGATTTTGTACCCAAAACATCACAACATTGACGTTGCTCCCCCTATGTTGAGTAGCCTTCCCCTTCGTTCAATAGCATTCCTCATTCAATTTACCTATCATCTATTAAGATTTAGGGATTCTCACATTCTAACTATA
>JZKD02S2159271.1:85212-99265 GCA_000966675.3 Picea glauca
TTTTCTTATCTTGAACCACCATATGTCTTATCCACTCTGATTCTTCGACAGGTTCTATAATTCCTTCTTCCAACATTCTGTCAAGCTCAATCTTCACTTTCTCCTTATATTTAGGGTTTATTCTGTAAGGTATCTGTTTGAATGGTCTAGTATCTAGCTTTAAGGGGATCCTCATCTCTCCCATAGGCCCTTTAATTCCCTTCATATCAGTGAACTTGGTTAGAAAAAATTCATGATATTCATGCAACAACTCAATAATCTTGTCAATGGTAGCAACATCCCAATAATATTCGACATTGGCAAACTTCAGTGTCTCCTCTGTTCCAATATTGACTTTCTTAATCTTGTTCGGTTGTCCAATAAATGGTAACTCAACTCCTAGTTCTTCCACATCTCTCTAGCCTTTCGTTTCTACGATGTTCACCTCCCTCGGATCATTGTCTTCAATGGCATTGATGTTGTAACAACCTTGCAGTTTCTGGAGAGGCACAGTCCATTCATCCTCTTTCTATTCAAAGGGAAGGCTAGATACCTCCTCAAATAATTTATGTCTTACAATTTGTAGTGCTTGATCTACTGAAGGAAATTGACTTTCAAATAATAAGGTGGTTACAAAATTCTGGGTCATAACTTTCCAATCTGTAGTGATGAGGCGCAGTTCTGCTTGAAGGTACCAGTTGATAGGTGTCGTGTCCAGTGTGTTAATGAATTTATGCAGCCATTTTTCTTGAGGAATGTTGCTCCAGGCTTCCTCAGATCTTCACACATGGTTCTTTGGGCAACTTCGACCTGTGTAGCGAACTTCACAACCTTCTTCTTGTGTTACGAATCATGCTATTATCAGAGTACAAGATTGTACCTAATCTATAATATTACTTTTGTGTGTCCCCCACCATCTTGTTGGTGTGGCTTTCAAGGCCTCATCCATTTCCAACAACCTCTGTTGTGTTGGTACACTTTCTTCAAAGTCTGGTAGGAAGGCTTCTAATGGATTCGGACCATCAAATGTGGGTAGGTTACTTACTGTTGTTTTGATCCAACAAACTTCTCTAGTTAATCTAGCACATCTCCTTGTATATACTTCATACATATAGTTCTGCTAGTTCTCTAGTGCTTCTTCTGAGTCTGATGAGCAAGCGTTGTCACTTCACCAACTTAGATTCCCATTGGCTATAGGATTAATGTAATCTTGTTGTCTAGTTGTTAGATTGTAGATGTTTTCTAGTGCATATGCGTAGTCTTCTTCTCTGATAGGTTATGTGTACCACTGACCTTCATCTTGATCTAAAGGTGCGATGACCCTAAGGCCATCTCCTTCAAAATTCATATGTCTTTTCTTTAACTCAACAACAATAGAGTTATTGAAGGCCCAATCAATTTCTAACAATGCAGGGTAAGGGAAACTGTCATCAGCTATATCAATTACCTCAAAATCTACAAATGTTCTTACTCTGTCGATGCTCACAGGGACATGCTCCAATCGTTCAAATGGGCTGACAACTTGTTGGTTAGCCATCCTAAGCCTGATAGGGGAATAGATCAACTTTGGCTTTCCCATATGTGCCCAAGTTTTCTTCTTCATGACATTGACCTCCGACCCTAAGTCGAGGACCACATAGTCTATCTCGTATTCTCCTATTTGAGCATTCAAATGTAATTCCTTATTTTTCCTTCTCTTCTTACCGATTTGGTGTAGTTCCCTATTCAGTAAGGGATCTATCTTTCCTTGCTCATATTGTTTGATTAAATTTTGCAATTCTTGTACAACGCTTTCATCCTTAATCAACTTAATACAAGTATGTAAAAAGTCCATAATCTTGCTTACATATTTTCCTTCTCTTGGCAAAGAAGACTGATCAAATGCGTGAGGCATTCCATACTCTTTTACTTCTGGTCTTTTCTTTGAGGAAGAACCTTGGTCTCCTCTAAATTATTTTTTTTCTTCCTCAAATATTCGTATTTCTTTCTTTGCATCAAAGGTCTGGGTCTTCTCTGTAGCTTTTTTGACTCCTGAATCTTATGTAGTCTTCCCTTGGGTTAGTCTGTCTTCTCCTGTAACAACACCTCCTCTTGTTATAATAGTGACTCTAGGGTCTTCTTCGTGAGGTTTATCATATATCAGTTGCACTTGCGGGTTCTGCTGAGTTCCTCATCTTTCCTAAAGCTTAGCTATCAGTACACGACAATCTTCTATAACATGGTCAAATGAGGTACAATAGCTTCAAGTAGAAGAAGGGTTCTGGAAATTCCTTGCGAGGTGTCCTAGTTGTGCGCAATTATAACAGATGATATTTCCTCGATCTCGACTCATTCCTCCTCCTCGTCCTCTTCCACTGAATCCACCGCGAGGATTGAAGTTTCCTCTCCCGGGAGAGTTATACTGCGTACTCTTTCCTTCTTTCTATACTTTGCCTTGAATATTATATATGTCTCTTAACCTTTCATGCATGAGGTCATAGGCCCTACAATCCCTATCATCATGTCCTATGGACTTACATAAAGTACATTACAAATTTGTAGTTGTTTGAACATACTTTTGCATCTAATAACACTCACCGATACGATATCTATTTCTACATACTTCGCACAAGGGTAAGGTGACTTGCTTCAAGGGGCTCAGGGATCCAAAAGAAAAATATTCATTAAATAAAGGGAAGTGTTCCTTGTCATGACCTTTTGATCTGCATCTGACACACCATATGTCTTCTCTTTTATCTTTTTCCTTATCTTTCTTCATATCTTTGACCTGCAGAGACAAACTAGTTAGATGACTCGAGATATGACTCATACCTAAACTGATTCTCCCATAGGGGCTGATTCAAGATTGATGGATATCTCCAACGCCTCATCCTGTGAAGCAATCTTCTGTTGCATTAGGGGAACTCTGATGTGTGGTAGAAGGGAAACAATGAACCATTCCATGTTCTATTCATCTGGGATCTGAAAAGTCAATTGGCCTATTAAGGTCTTGAATCTTTGATCGAACTCCCAAACACGTTCAACTACCTACTTCTTGATCTCTTTTAGCTCTGTAATGCATTGGGATTCTCACTTAGGTTTCTTGAATTCTTCAATCAACGCATTTTTGATCTGATTCAATGGCTTAGGTTGTGAAGGTCCTTGGACAAGTTTCATGTACCAACTCAGTTCACGATCTTTGAGAGTTGTACTGAACTGGTTCTTTTGATAGCTTCATCTATGAAATTCTTAATGTTCGATACAGCTTCACATAGGAGCCAGTGCTGATCAAGATCCTCAAATCCATCTCCCGTAAAGATAGGGAGTCTCATCTCATCTTCCATAGATCTTCCTAGGGTTCCTAACTGAATATGTGGTGGGCTACTATGGACAGTGCTCTAGATGCTCTGTTGATTGGGATTAGTCTAATTTCTTAATACTAAATCACCAGGAAGGATAACAGTACTTACTTCGATGGTCTGCACGGTTTCTGAGTTTTCAGGTTCTCCTTGGTGAAGCTCTTTAGCTTGTCCTTCCTCTGTCTCGACGGGTTATGAATGTTCTTTGCCCATCAGATCTACTTCTTGTCCATTATAGAAACCCTCCTCCCTGTAGCTCTTCTTAAACAGGTTTGCAAGGTGTACCTCTCAGAACACTCTCCCACTATGCATATGTCTAGCTTCAGTGTCACTATCATTGTCTGAATTTTTGAACATTAGCCTTTCTTGATCCAACCAATCTATTGTATCTTCAAGTTGTTCTTCTCATGCAATAGCATCTTGATTCTCAACTTCAGGAATTGTAAAAATTTCCCTCGAGGTCCCTTGAAAAAATATCTCTCCGCTTGGCTATACGATTCTACTCTATCAAGAGCAAACTCTGTGATGTACCCTACAATGGTACTATCAAACCAGTGATCTACTACTCATGATACGGTGTTATAAACTTTCTTGACCTTCTTGGTCAACTTTGACATCCAAACCACAGGAAGTCTATATCGGATCTCGAACTGGGTATCTAATAATCTAGCTAGCCACTCATATAGCTCCTAATGGATTCCTCCAAAGAAGATCTTGTGTATATCGGTAAAGATATATTTCTCCAACCAGTCCTCTGAACTAAAATTAGGGTTCTTGTTCTGGGCTTCAACGAAGTCCTTCTCTTGATATTCTATCCACTTTTGAATCTTTGTCTTTGATGGAAACCACCTTGACATTCCCTCAAGAAGATTCCAGTCTTGGTAATGGAACCATTTGTTAGCACAGGGGCAGACCAGGGTTCAGCTCCAAGAGCACACCAAGAAGCCCTAACTACTGGCCCTTTCAGCAACACCTGCAAAGAAGATGCGGTCTCACCCGAAGAAGTTATGAGGGGGTTGCAGGATAGAGATGTCTACAGCCAAAGGGAATATCAAGTGGATCTAACACAAGAACAACACAACATTCATATATCACTTATCAACTTAGATCTGTTTTGCACATCTACTTATCAGATCTAAAGCAGTAATGAAATCACAGTATATCAATGACAAATACAAAATACCAATCGCACACAACACAAAATATACGTGGCTCACCCTCTCTCTAGGGATACGTTCACATAACTATGTTATAATATATTAAGGTAAGGCATACAGTTCTTATCTGCACTCTTAGCTAGAAAATCTCTTCTCTTCTCCTCTCCTTCTCTTCCCTCCCTGCACACCCAGCTGCAGGGTTGATCTTTGCCCCCAGCTGAATATCTTACAATCCAGAAGGCTCTTCCTCTTAGCACTTCTCTCTCTCAATACAATAGTCTCTCACAATAACAATCAGATCGATCACTAGCAACAATGATAACCTATCTTGATACCAACCCGACCCAAGTCCTCTTGACCTCTATTTATACATTACAATAGCTCACTGACAGCCTTAGACCGAAACCTAGGTGTCCAAACCCTAGATACCGAAACCCTAGGTCAACTTGACCCATCTTTTCAGGGCTTCGCTAGCCTATATTTCCTTTCTTCTCGCGCGGTGCTCCAAAGCATCCAACAATGGCTTTTTCTGCTTGCTAAGTTGTCAATGGTCCTTCTTCCTTGCTGAATTATCATTCTCGATCTTTCTTAGGTTATTTTTCTTATCAAATTTACTTAAAAAAAATTGTTAGAAGTGCAGATTTGAATGGATCAGTCTTTATAATCCTATAATATTAATGTTGTGGGACTTTTTCAAACACCAAATTCATTTATGCATTTTAAAATACAATTTAAATAATAAAAAATTGCAATTCCACCCAATTGCAAATTTGAATGATTCAGTCTATATAATCCTATAATATTAATGTTGTAGGATTATTTCTAGACACCAAATCCATTTATGCATTCAAAAATACAATTTAAATAACAAAAAATTGTAATTCCATGAAGATTTATATCCTATATTCTAGTGAAAATGACAAAAGACTAAAATGTTTAAACAACACTTATTCTTAGAGATGTCAATATCTCCATTGTATAATTTTAATGCTATGATATGAACATTTGGATAACTGAACATATTATTATAAGAAAAAGTTTAATTAATAATGAAAATGGTTGGCTTCCTCTCTCCTCCTACTTCCTCTTTTTTGCCATTATGTAAATAGAAGGTATATATAAACATAAATAATTTAATTCATATTATTTTAATATATTGTTTATACATCACTTTAAGATTAAAAAATGAATTAGTAATTGGTTAATTGCTTTTTTATCATATAATTTATAAGTGTGGTAACACATGTAGATAACTCAACATATTATCATGAGAAAAAAAATTAATGGTCAATGGTTGGCTTTGTTTCTCTAAACTTTTTAATTCCCCATTTTTTACTATCATATCATGTAAATTAGAGCATATATACACATAGAAATAAATTGTTTCATATTATTTTAAAATATGATTTATAAATAAGACTAAAACATAAATAGTAGTTGGTTAATTTTTTTTTATGCTATGTGTGATAATAGTTTTTTATGCTATGGTTTATAAGTGTGATAATACATTTAGATAATTTATCATGAGAAAAAATCTAACGGTCAAAATGGTTGGTTGTGTCTTTCTCTTTCTTCTAATTCTTCATTTTTTACCATTATGTTTTTGGATCCACCGGAACCACTTCTTGGGCAACCCGCTTCGTGCCTTTATAAAATGCGTGTTTGGATACGTCTCTAGGATCCACCGGAACCACCCAACATTATGTAAATTAGAGAATATATAAAAATATAAATAATTTAACTTATATTATTTTAAAATATTGTTTATACATCACTTTAAGATTAAAAAAACAATTAATAATTAATTAATTATTTTAATACATTTAAATAACTCGAAACAAATTGTCATGAAAAAATGACTAATGGTCAAAATGGTTGGTTTCATCTCTCCCCCTTCTAATTCTCGATTTTTACCATCATATTTAAATCAAAGGATATATACAAATACAAATAAATTGACTCATGTTATTTTAATATATTGTTTATACATTATATTAAAAATTTAGTTAGTTGTTAGTTAATTGTTTTTTATGTTATGATTTATAAATGTGATAACACATTTAAATAACTCAACATATTTTCATGAGAAAAAGTATGATGGTGAAAATGGTTGGTTCCCTCTCTCCCCCTTCTAATTCCCCATTTTTACCATGTAAATTAGAGGGTATACACGAATAGAAATATATTCACAAATATTATTTTAATATATTGTTTATAAATCACTTTAAGATTTAAAAAAAAGACAGTAGTTGTTTTTTTTATTATTATTATATTGATGTTTATGCTATGTATGTTTTGTTTGTTAAACAATTTTATTAAAATAATGAAAATTTAGAATTGGATTTATTGTAAATTATGATAATGAATGTTGATGTATATAAATTCATGTATGTAGGAGCTAGTTATATTAATTATTAAATTTAAGATTATAGATTATGTATATAAGTTTAATTATTGTAGTTGTTGTCATTTCTTTGCAAATAAAGGTGGACCCTTATATTAATATTAATTGAAAGCTTACAAAAACTTACAACCTATCAGCATACATAGAGTTAATAGTTGAAGGTGATGTTACTGGTAACCAAATTACAATGCTTTTTATGGTTTTCACTTTTCTCCGAGACTTCGCGTATCACGATTTCGCGACCTTAGAGGATAGCTTCCCCCATACTCTGGATTCCCGATAACCAAAGCTCAGAAACCTTCTCGCATCGGAGCAATGGGCCCCAATCGACGGTGTCGAATATATGTGTAGCCAACAGTCCAGATTCTCTCCCTTTTTTCGCAACTGTGCAACTTTGGAGGATAGCTACCTCCGTGCTCTACACTTTCGATAGACGAAGTCCTGAAAGATTCTCGCATTGGAACAGTGGCCCCGGATAGATGATCCCAAGCATCTGTAGAGCTAACGATCTAGATTCTTTCACTTTTTTCGCGACTTCATGTGTCGTGACTTCGCAACTTTGGTGGAGAGTTACCTCCATGCTCTAGATTTCCGATATCTAATGTCCCGAAATCTTCTTTCCTCGGGACAGTGGGCCCAGATCAACGTTCCAGATTCTCTCACTTTTTCCGTTGCTTCACGTATCGTGGCTTCGCGACTTTGAAGGATATCTTCCTCCACTCTCTGTACTCCTGATAGCCGAAGTTCTGAAAGATTCTCGCATCGGAACGGTGGGCCCAGATCGACGGTCCCGAGTGCCTATAGAACCAACGATCCTAATTCTCCTCCATTTTCTATGCCTGCACTTGTCGCGACTTCACGAGTCTAGAACACAGCTCCCACCATGCGCTAGACTCCCAAAAGTCGCATTCCCCAAATCCTCTGTCATCTGCTTATCAGTTGTGCTATCGTTTATGGGCACCCTCTCTCCTGAGATTCTAATCATTTCTAACTTGGAAGAATTATTGAGTGATCGAGGATGTCACCCTATCCGGGTTAGGGCCATCTAGATGGGCAAGCTCTTTACATTGGAGCCAGAGGGGAGAGCTTCGTGACTAGCTGGAGTTATGGAAAATGATCTGTTGCATTGAGTCAACTCCTGCATTGGCCAGTCTGTCTGCAACTTTGTTCGCACTTCGCCGAATGTACGAAGGGGTAATGGTTAGAGCAGGTTTGAGAAGTGCCTGGAAGCTGTAAAGAGGGCCAAGGAGGTGCCAACTAGGAGTGATTTTCCCTGGATCTTTTCCATTCAGTATTTTTGTAACCAAGTTGATTATGATTTTGGAGTCTCCTTCGATGATTAGACAGGTTAGGTTTTGATCTAAAACCATTTGCACTCCTTTGAGAAGACCCCAAATTTTTGTTGAATTGTTGGTGTCGAATCTGAGATTTTCTGCAGTGATACTTTGAATTTGGCCCGAGTTGTTTCTTATGACTGCTCCAAAGCTAGATCGACCTAGATTTCGTTTTGAAGTTCCATCAAAGTTAACTTTATGGAAGCCAGCCGGGGGGGGACCACTTGGAGGGACAGAGGGATTTTGAAAAAAGGCGGGGCTGTTGAGGAGGGATGGAGTGAGAAAACTAGAATCCCCAAGAGTTAAGGAGAAAGAGCTCACTTGGGTTACTGGGGAAATATGTCTGGGTCCACAGATGCAGCTGAAGAGTTTCTTGGATGTGCGAGAGGATTGTGTTCTAGAGGAGGGTGGGGGGAGAGGGTTGGGAGTGAAAGATTCTTATGTTCCTCTCTTTCCATAGTTGTCAAACTATGAAGTCTAATAAGAGTTTCCAGGTTTTGTTTAAGATAAGACTTTTGAAGGAACCAGAGCCCCAATCCCTTATTGTGCTTGTGATGTTGTTCTTATCTTGTTTGGTTCTTCTCATGAGCTGAGAGGCTTGGTTCCAGATGTCCTCGCTGAGTGGGCAACTGTTTATGAGGTGCTCCATGATTTTTGCTTGGAGATGGAAGAGATGCAAAATCGAGGGGCTGATTAAGCCTCGTCTTTGAAGATTGTCCCAAGTTAGGATGATGTTCTATAGAAGAAGCTAGAGGAAAGTGGAGATTTTGGGCCAGAGTTTTGATTTCCAAATGGTAATCGAGATGCTGTCCTTTTGAATATTTGGGAATTTTTCCTGTAGAGTGTATCCTTCTTTGAGGGTGAAGCTACCATGTGGTGTGTATCCCCAAATGAGAATGTCTTGATCTATGATTTTCTGGATTCGCCTTTCAGATGTTGTTTGTTTCTAGTGTTGCAGGTCACAGTCCAATGCCACTTGGAGTTCCTGATGGGTTGATTTCTAGCTGCGCCATGGAGAGTTACTGGGGGTATCCATCCATAGATCTGCCACTTTGAGAGTGGCCATATATTGTATGTGATTTTTATAGGATTGAAGATTTTCTTCCAATTGTAGGGGTGGCATTTGCTGCCAAGAATCCGTTCAGAATAGGGCATTCTGGCCATTGTGAACTTCCTAGAAAGCATGATCCTAAATGAGTGGTCGATTTTTCCAGGCCATGTTCCATATGTTGGAGCCTTGAATTTTCTCTTGCATTCTTATCAGATGGCTTTGATGCGTGTTGGGGGCATATTTTCATTTCCATAGTTTGGCCCAGATCTTTGTTGGAGTTTTGAGCCATCTCCACCAAATTCTTGCTCCCATGGTGCTATTCAATTTTCTGGGGTCCCGGAGGCCCAATCCACCTGAAGATTTGGGCTTGCAAACCTTGTCCCAGCTGACTAGGGTCCATTTTTTATCCTGATTGTGTTTGTTCCATAAAACGTTTCTTTGTAGATTTATTATTTTCTTTATGACAAAAGGGGGGCTAGCTAGGGAAAAGAACATGTAAGAAGGGAAGGCTTGAAGGACTGACTTTAAGAGAATGATTCTGGCAGGAAGGTTGAGGGAACGAAAGGTCCAGTTGCTGAGATGGTTGGAAATGGAGAGTAGCAGAGAGTCCCAAGAGATATTTCTGGCTGCTAAATCAGAGAGAGGGAGTCCCAGGTAGCAAGAGGGTAGAGTGCATATAGGAGTGTTTAAAAGATGAGAAAGGTGATGTTGGATTGCTTCCGGTGTATTAAAAAAGAAAAGTTGTCACTTGGCCAGATTAAAGGTGGTGTCAGAGGCTTCACTGAAATAAGAGAGGATGGAATTTAGTTTATTTGCGTCTTGCACAGTGGGAGTGTTCATTAGTAGCGTGTCATCAACAAATTGTCTATGGGAGGTTGTCGGTTTTAGCCCATGAAAAGGGAGGCCTTGGAGGGATCCATTTTGGATGGACGCCTTGATGTGGCATCCTAGGCCTTCTTCCATAATAACAAAAAGGAACGTGGAGAGAGGGTCACCTTTCCTTATTCCTATTGTGGGGGAGAAGGGTTGAGAGGGGACTCCATTGACAAGGATTGAGAAAAAGGTTGAGGAAATGAGGATCATTATCCACTCGATCCAATCCTTGCTGAAACTGAAAGCCAGTAAAAGAGCTTCCATGTACTGCCAACTTAATTTGTCAAAATCTTTTGAAAGGTCAAGTTTTAGAAGCATACCTGGAGTACGGGTGCTTTTGAGTAAGTGAATGATTTCATGGACAAGGATGATGCTATCCATGATTTTCCTTCCTTCGACGTACCCTAATTGCTCCTTGGAAATGATGAAGGGGAGTATGCCCTTAAGTCTTAGAGCTATGACCTTGGAGATGATTTTATAGATCACATTGCAGAGTTTTATGGATTGAAAGTTCTTCGGATTTGTTACTCTTTCTTATTTGGGTATAAGGGTGAGGAAAGTGGCATTTAGAACTAGAAGAACTTTGCCTGAGTTACGTGATTCCTCCGCCAGCTGCCACACTTCTTCCCTTAGCATTGACCAACATAAATGAAAGAAGTCTGTGGTAAATCCATCTAGGCCTGGAGCCTTGCCCATGGGCATGTCCTGAATAGCCTGATCCACTGCTGCTTGCGTTATTGGTGTCATGAGAGATGCATTCTTCTCTTGGGTGATGATAGTTGGGATAGTTTGGGTCACCCTTTCAATTGCAGAGGTACGGTCCACCATAGGTTTTGAGAGGAGATCCTTGTAGAAGTCCGATAACTCATGTGATATTTCCTGATGAGTTAACAAGGTGTTTCCTTGTGGGTCTTCCAGTTTCGTGATTTTATTGATTAGGCATCTGTGGATCATGGACCGGTGGAAGAATTTGGTATTTTTCTCTCCCTCATTGAACCATTGAACCCGAGATTTTTGTCTCCACAGGATTTCTTCTTGATTGTGTCTTTCTTCCAGTTGCCTTTTGATCTCATTCTCCTCTTGCTGCTAAGTGATTGTGTAGCCTGAGAGAATCAATTGCCTCTAGAGGTCCTCTAGTTTTTGTTCCAGCAATTTCCTTTCCTGGAAAATGTTCCAAAAGACTTCTTTGTTCCATTGACGCACCTATTGTTTGAAGTATTTGAGATTTTGATGGAAGAGATACATTTTTGTGCTCTTCTGGATTTTCACTGTGCTCCACCAGTGATGGGCGAGTTCCCGGAAGTCTGGATGGGTAAGCCAACATTTTTCAAATATGAAGGATTTTAACTTGGGGGTAGTGATAGTGTCAACCCATAGCTGAACCAGCCAGTGATTCGAGTCAACCTTTAGGAGGATGTTGGATAACTGAACATATTGTTATAAGAAAAAGTTTAATTAATGATGAAAATGGTTGGCTTCCTCTGTCTCCTCCTACTTCCTCATTTTTTACCATTATGTAAATAGAAGATATATATAAACATAAATAATTTAACTCATATTATTTTAATATATTGTTTATACATCAATTTAAAATTAAAAAATGAATTAGTAATTGGTTAATTGCTTTTTTATCCTATAGTTTATAAGTGTGGTAACACATTTAGATAACTCAACATATTATCATGAGAAAAAAAATTAATTGTGAATGGTTGGCTTTGTTTCTCTACTCTTTTTAATTCCCCATTTTTTACCATCATATCATGTAAATTAGAGCATATGTACACATAGAAATAAATTGTTTCATATTATTTTAAAATATTATTTATACATAAGACTAAAACATAAATAGTAGTTGGTTAATTTTTTTTTTGCTATAAGTGTGATAATAGTTTTTTATGCTATGGTTTATAAGTGTGATAATACATTTAGATAATTTATCATGAGAAAAAATCCAATGGTCAAAATGGTTGGTTGTGTCTTTCTCTTTCTGCTAATTTTTATTTTTTATTATTATGTAAATTAGAGAGTATATAAAAATAGAAATAATTTGATTCATATTATTTTAATATATTATTTATACATCACTTTAAGATTAAAAAAAATAATAATAATTAATTAATTGTTTTAATACATTTAAATAACTCGAAACAAATTGTCATGAGAAAAAGTTTAATGGTCAAAATGGTTGGTTTCATCTCTTCCCCTTCTAATTCTCGATTTTTACTATCATATTTAAATCAAAGGATATATACAAATACAAATAAATTGACTCATATTATTTTAATATATTGTTTATACATCACTTGAATATTAAAAATTTAGTTAGTTGTTAGTTAAATTTTTTTAATGCTATGATTCATAAATGTGAAAACACATTTAAATAACTCAACATATTTTCTTGAGAAAAAGTATGTTAGTTAGTTGTTAGTTAATTGTTTTTTTATGCTATGATTTATAAATGTGATAACACATTTAAATAACTCAACATATTTTCATGAGGAAAAGTATGATGGTGAAAATGGTTGGTTCCCTCTCTGCCCTTTCTAATTCCCCATTTTTACCATGTAAATTAGAGGGTATACACAAATAGAAATATATTCACAAATATTATTTTAATATATTGTTTATAAATCACTTTAAGATTTGCTTTTTTTTTTATTATATTGATGTTTATGCTATGTATGTCTTGTTTTGTTTGTTGAACAATTTTATTAAATTAATGAAAATTTAGAATTGGATTTTTTTTTTTTGCAAATTATGATAATGAATGTTGATGTATATAAATTCATGTATGTAGGAGTTAGTTATATTAATTTTTAAATTTAAGATTATTGACCATATATATAAGTTTAACTATTGTAGTTGTTGTCATTTCTTTGTAAAAAAAGGTGGAGTCTTATATTAATACCAATTGAAAGCTTACAAAAACCTACAACCTATCAGTATTCATAGAGTTAACGGTTGAATGTGGCGTTGTTGGTAGCCAAATTACAATGCTTTTTATGGTTTTTACTTTTTTCCAAGACTTCATGTATCGCGATTTCGCGACCTTGGAGGATAACTTCCCCCATACTCTGGATTCCTGATAGCCAAAGTCCAGAAACCTTCTCGCATCGGAGAAATGGGCCCAAATCGATGATGTTGAATATATGTGTAGCCAACGATCCAGATTCTCTCCCTTTTTTCGCGACTGCGCAACTTTGGAGGATAGCTACCTCCGTGCTCTACATTTCCGATAGCCGAAGTCCCAAAAGATTCCCACATTGGAATAGTGGCCCCTGATCGACGATCCCAAGCATCTGTAGAGCCAACGATCCAGATTCTCTCACTTTTTTCATGACTTCGTGTGTGGTGACTTCGCGACTTTGGTGGAGAGTTACCTCCATGCTCTGGATTCCTGATATCTGATGTCTCGAAATCTTCTTGCCTCGGGACAGTGGGCCCATATGGATGGTCCAGATTCCCTCACTTTTTTGTTGCTTCGCATATCGTGGCTTCGCGACTTTGGAGGATATCTTCCTCCACTTTCTGTACTCCCGATAGCCGAAGTCCTGAAAGATTCTCGCATTGGAATGGTGGGCCCAGATTGACGATCCCGAGTGCCTATAGAACCAATGATCCTAATTCTCCTCCATTTTCTGTGCCTGTGCTTGTCGCGACTTCACGATTATAGAACACAACTGCAACCATGTGCTAGACTCCCGAAAGTCGCATTCCCCAAATCCTCTGTCAGTTGCTTATCAGTTGTGTTATTGTTTATGGGCACCCTCTCTCCTGAGATTCTTGTAAATTCTAACCTTGAACAATATCTACTGCAAACTGATATTCAGAAAAGAACAGAAAAGATACAATGGCAAATACAAACATTACACAGAGATTTTTCACCTAGAAACCCAAACCAGGAAAACCAACATATA
>JZKD02S2159271.1:99315-111128 GCA_000966675.3 Picea glauca
CCAAACCAGGAAAACCAACATATATTATATTCATACATTGTGTTACATTGTTTACAATACAATATACATATAGGAGCCAGCGGCATCCAAAACCCTAACCCAATGACCTGTATTATTCCAAAACCCTAATTCCTTAACCAGAAATAGAAAATCATCGACAAAAAACCATGTGCCGAAAAAACCACCTAATATCATGTGGTCCCGGAAATATGTCGTCCCGGTAATGTGTCGTCCCGGAAATATGTCGTCCTGGAAATATGTCGGCCCGGCGGAAATATGTAAATCAATGAACACAAAGGTAAATCAAAGATATCACTAGTAAGTGCCAACCAAGTGAAGAAGTTGATTAGTTCCAGTAAGAAATGTGTTTTACTTTTCTTAAGAGAAAATCATTCTGACGATGATTCGATAAGAGTAAAGGCACCCCTGGAGGGGTTCTCTAAAGACAAGAAACAATAGTTGGAGGATCTTATATAGGCATACATAGGAGTTTTCCAAAATACTAAAGGGGGGCCACCCAAGAGGGAATTCAAGCATGAAATACAACCATTGCTAAACATTAGGTTGTATAGACAATCTATTTTGGAAGAAAATAAAGTGAAGTAGTTGAAGTAGATTCTTGAGTAGGGACTAGTTCAATTGAGCAACTCACCTTGTGAGTCCACTATCATTATATTATCCATGAAGGATGGTACTTGGATGATGTGTAATGATTACTAATCTTTAAGAAATTTTACGCTCAAGAATCAATACCCTCTACCCATGATCGTGTTGAGCACTTGACACACCCTCAAATTTTCTTAAATTTTGGAATACCACTTTGCTTCATCTTCATCTTGGATTTTGATTTAGCTTGATCACATTATGTTTTTTAAGATTTATCTGGAATGATTTTTCTTTCTTGGTTGTGTCCCAAGCCTAAGTTGAATGATTACTCGAAATACTAGAATGCATTTGATTTATTTTTGGAACAAAAGAGTTTGGGGAATTAGATGTTTTGAAGAAAGGGAGAAAAATCCATCAAACCCATGAATTTCTTGACCCCCAATAGAAAAATCTATTGATTGTCAATAGTGTATCAAGTATCACCCACCTCTATGCACAAAATTGGAAATAGTCGAACAAACTTGTCTATCGTTCTTGTCCGTTGGACATTGGCATCCGTCTCCACTTGTCCCAAAATGTTTGAAATGATCCCTTGAATTAACCAAAACTGATGGATGAATGAAACGAACCATTTATGACCGTCTGATGCAAGAACCAAATTAATCTTAACCATTGGAAGATTACCCAAAGATACACATGAACTTGATTGTATGAGCGCCCATGTCATCTATTGGACTCCAACCCCATATTTCCACATCATCAACCACATCGATTTTCATATTGCCAAATCATATGACACATCATCTTCCACATTACCACGTACGGTCCTTTGAGTCCATTAGCATGCGGAGGATTGAGTGATAGAGTTGGAAATGTAAACATTAATGAAAAAATGTTGATGTTGATGAAGTTTATCGGTCTTCAACAAGTTATGTTTTGGTCTACAAAAGAAAAAGAGAGAAGTATCTATGTCGATGATCAATGCTCTATCAACATCGTCCCTTCACATTTTTGAAATAGGACTCCTCATGGAAAAAGGATTGCATTGATGGCCAAAATCCTTTAAAAGTGAGTTTAAATCTAGATCGTCCATGTTATAACATCGATTGGGCGTGGTGGTCGATAGCTTAAATGAGATATTGGTGAGTTACATAGGTTTTAACTAACGAATTATGCCCACGCCTGATTTTATCACCACAGGGGCCAATTAAATCATTCCATGTCAAACCTAACTCTCTCGTTAGATAGGTTAGGTGGAAACTCACGTGCCATGTCATTGTATGAACACACATGTTGGACATGTCACCACCCGAAAAGACATACAATGTTCCAATAAAAAAAAGTGTATTTTGCATAAATATGTCACCAGGATCGTTGATGAGCGATGAGACTAAAGTAGCTCGAACCACCAACAACCTCAAATCACTAAACATTAATAAAAACATCCATTGTGTGCCAGACCATGATAATTTAAAATTGTTGATGAAATGGAAGAATTTTTTTTTTGCACCGTCGTTTAACATAACTAATTAATGTTGAGCATGGCATGCAGGTGGCACATTCAAACCTTCATAATTTGCAACAATTTTACTATACTTAGTGATTGTAATTGTAATATTTGATTAACGAAAGAGAGGGTATATGAGCTCGGATATTTATTTTGTTTATGCATTCCTACCATTGAGCGTTTTGAGAGAATTTGCGTAACAAAGAGAATTTCAAAACCAGACGGTGTGAATAATATAAATTGGTTATTGCTAAATTGCAAGTGTCATGACTAGAACCTATAAGTGATGAGGTTAATTTATGTTTTCTTACCCATGTATGCATTTCAATTTTGTAATTGTTGTGTTTATTGTACAATTGAGAATAAACTATAATCTTAACTATGTCTTTTTTTTGTAGAAAATTCCACCACGCAGACTTACCTCTTTAAAATCCCCAAAAATTCTTAAGGGAAAGAACATACTAATAGGTGAATTAACCATCCCGAACACTATTGAAGAGAAGAGCCTATGCCCAAGGTAGATCATGTAATTTGGCTTCTGTAGAAGAAGGTTCTCAACCAACCACTATTGTATAAAGACATAGATTTGAGCACTACATCCAAGGTATTGTGTTCCCCCTGTAATGATTTATTCAATAAGATAAATCGCTCATATTTCCCTAAATCCACACCTCAAAATATACCGGAAATTAGAACATGTGGAACTTATTAATCAAATAGGAGAAGTAACCATATGAGCATAGACTAAAATGGAAATAGAAGTTGAGTAAGAAAGGAGATTTGAAGAGGAAATACTCCAAGAAGAAATTGAAAGAAAAACTCATGAAATTGAACAAAACACTAAAGATGAGGAGTTAGAAAAACAATGGGAAACTGAAGAAGAATTAAATAGGGGATAGGGTGAACAAATTCCACAAGGATAAATCACAGCAGAAGGAGTTAACACCTAGAGAGAACTAAGAACAAAGCAGGTGCAAGAAGGATGGCCAGAACCAGTAGTAGCATTAGAGACCTTGAGAGAGGGAACATTCACAATAGTATCATCTCCTATAATTGTGGATTTAATAATGATTGACTTTGTGACTTCCTATTTTAAATGAGTCCAACATAGAGGATAAAGTGAATCCAATCCTTGAAAGGAAACAATCAAAAGGAGAAATGGTGGCAACCAATGCAATTGATAATACCAAAACACCCCTATAAAAAAGGTCACAATCACCCAAATAGGAAAAGACTCAAGAAGATCTGGGTGGAAGTGAAAATGAAGAACAAAGTTCAAAATGTACAACCTCTGAGAAAGGGGATAATGAAAAAGATAAATACCATGGGGAATAACTTGGTGAGGTTGTGGGTAAAGGGGATGAGAAGAAGGAATAGATTAATTCCCCATAAAGTGGAGAGACAATGAAGAACCCACCATCCACTTCCATTCTTGAGGAGTTGATAATACCATAGGGGCTAGGAGAAAATGTCTCTACAGGAACTGCATCCCTCAAGAAGAAGAGTGAGATATATACAAGAGAAAAAGAATAATAGACCAACACATCCAATCAACCACCTCTTGAGTCAAGAAAAAAATAACCATTAGATCAAGTAGTAAGGGAATTGAGTGGTTAAACATCAATAGTAGGAAATGGAAAGGCACCCATCCTAGAGAACTTCCATATTCTACAAAGCATGGGAAATTTGTTGGCTTGTGGTGATTAGTAGATACAAGAGCCAGTGGATGAGATAGAAAAAATTGATGCTATAGCCTATGACCAGAAGAAACAAGTAGTGGTAAAGAGAATGAGTAGAAAAGGAAATCTTACTCTACACAATACTATGTTCATAACTACTGAAGAGACATTGTTGGACACAAAAAGGGCTAAGGTAAGTGAGTTGTTCGGGGAAGGTATGGCCATATCACATGCCACCATCAAGAGAGTCAAGGAAGATGAAATGGAAGTGTATTCCATGAGAATATATATTTAACACTTCAGACATCAACATGATTATTACAATTATACAATCCAAGAAGTGACACTTCTAAAGGATGAATTATTAGAAGAGTATGATAGGTACAAGATAGGAAGATATATCTTCATGGAGAAGACTATAAATTAACAAGAGGAAACACTTTTATGTATTTTAGTGTATAAAGAGATGCCAGGATGGTTTGGGTGGGCACAAAAGACCCTAGCCCAAATTGAATACACCAAGGAGACACAGAAAGGTCTAAGGGAAGAAGAGCAAGCCATAAAAATGCTCATTAAGGATTGCATGTTTAGAATTAAAAAAGTAATTGAGTATTGGGTCAAAGAAGTTGTGGAGTCACAATGGAGGATGCAAGAGATGTGGGATGAGTGCCTTTAGAGATGAGAGAAGATAAATGAAAGAATGAGGCAAATTCAATTTCTTGAGTTCAGTTCGCCATAAATTGTTTGGAACATCAATGGCATAGTAAGACATCATGTCGAATGAGATTAGAAATTCAAAGTAGATTTCCTCCAAATTATCACTCTGGTATGAGGGTAGGTAAGAAATTTTATCAAAAGCCTGACTGGAGAATCAATAGTTATGGAATATGTGGTCACCAATTTGGAGAAGTATAAACAACCCATAGGAGAAATGAGGGGATTTCTCAGTGCACTGATGGACCAACATCGCTTCCCCTATATGCACACATGTGAAGATATTTTTTAGAAATAGTTTGATTATGAAAAGGAAAACCCACTAGATTAGTCACCCAATGAATAAAATTTGACTTGAAAAGGATACATGGATTAGTCCATATTACCATTTGTTTCTTTTATGAAACTAGATTTAATGTTATTTTTAGAATAATTCATTTTGATAAATAGGAAAATTGAGCATGCAACAAGGGTTGATGATTTTTGTATGAATTTTTGCAATTGTTTTGAAGAACTATTTCACATGACAACTAATTCAAAAGCTCAAATAGAGCCATAGAAATGTTTTCCAAACCTCTGTGATCATATCGGGGGAATCCTCAACATTCTATTTAGAAGCTACAAGCATTTAGTAAGATCGCAATTATTTTAAGATATCTTGAGTAGTCAACATATCTTTGAATGAAAGATGGTGAAAATCAATGTTCTTTAATTTGTTATTTATAAGTGAAGTACATAATTATTTCTCCCTAATCTTCTTCGCATGTGTTATTGCGTGTGTGTCATTTATTTCTGTTTCTCAAAGAATATCTAATAGTTGATGAATTATAGTATTAATGCAGGAATAATTCAACTATATGTGTTGTTTAGATACCATGGCCAAAGGTTACCCTAGGCTCATATTTATTAAAACAAATTAGCTTTCTTTTATATTAGTTTCATTTCCATGCATCATAATATAAAAGGAATAGATACAAAGGAGATAAATAGTTTAGAGGAAAATTGGGAAACATACATTCAATCTTTAAGTCTCATCGAAAAGGGTTTCAGAACATCAATCTAGAGAATCACACTAGTTCAAATGAAGAAGAGTCTTATTCGACCTTGAATTACGGTTTATTCCTACTATTTAGTTAAGGGAATACAACCCCCTCAAAAAAATTCGAGCTAGAAGGAGGGTCGGTGCATGGCAAGTCATCAAAACATCCCACATAAAGAAGATAGTCCTACTATCACTAGCTCACCTCATGATGAGGAAAGCATTGATATTCACCCTAAAATTCCCTACACAATATCTCACAATAAGGTTGACACATTTAGAATAATAACCAGGGAATACGCTCGATAGATTGGAGTGTTAACCTTAGCCTCGTTACTTCCTCATAGAAGGAGAATGGTGAAACCTATTGTGACTACACCAGAACACACTTTTGTACACATCATTGAGGATTTAGTGGATTTCACCATGATATAAATTGAACAACCTCTCAGATTCATCCCTGACAGACCTGTTATCACCCCAATAGAAAGTAACTATTCCAAACCAAAATATCCACAGTCTGAGGAAGAAGGATTTGATTTTGAAGCATATGACTACATATCAGACTACATGGGGGATAACAATGAAAATAAATAGGAAGGTGAAAACCAACCTGGAAATAAACATCCTTCCTTTTCCAGGGATGCATTGGATACCTTGGATATACTAGTTCAATTACATAATTTACCTAGGAATCTAGAAAATCTACCACCTAAGTTTGACCCTGGAATCTTTGGATTGCTAGAGGATCATATCAAAAAAATTCATATTGGAAATCATGTTGATGAATGTACATAACAAATATGTGGTGTGCATATTATTTCCATATACTTTTGAGAATTCAAATTCAACCTAGTACTTTAACCTCCCAGTTGGTTCCACAATTAGCTGGACAAAGTTTCAAAAGAATTTTCTAGACAAATTTGTAGAAGAAACTAGAACAAGATCTTTGATGGCTAAACTGTTTGATGCAACCATGGGCCCTAAAGAGAAAGTGAAATATTTTAATCAAGGATTTACCATGATATTGAACAAGTTTCATCCTGAAGCCAAACCTTCCTTAGAGTTGCAGATTGAGTTATATGCTAATGTTCTACCCACCTCCATCTCCATGTTCATCAAAGGGGTAGCCAAACCTACCCCAAATAAGAATTTTGAAGAGGCTCAAACAATTGATTTTCATATGAAAGGACATAAGGAGAGATAAATATATTTAGAAAAGAAACAAGCTCAACAAACATGTAAATTATGACTTCTATTAACTAGAACAACAGGAAAACAAGTTGAACAAAACACTGAAAATGATGGTGTTGATATGAAAATTCTGCAAAGGATGATCAAGAAATTATTGAACAAAATTGTAGACATGAAAAGGAGTGTAGGGGAACATACCTCTAATAAAATACCTTACAATCCATTTTTTAAGATACCACTTACCTACAAGGCCATATAACCTCCCCCAACTAACTTGAACATTTCCTTAGGATATGTGGCCTTTGATTCTTTCTCCACCTATCACCAAGAGAACTACTCTGAGAAGGATTGTCCTTACTGGGTGAGTTCCATGAACTTGATAGAAAATCGCTTCTTGGATAGATGTTCCCTATCTGAAAAAGCAAGTAGCTCAGTCACCAACTCAACAAAGGAGGGAGGTAATGAGCCACCAAAAGAAACAACAATGGTGTTATGGGATATAAACTATACAATGCATAATAGTGATCTCATCCAAGAAGAATAATGATCTAAAGAGACCTTAGTTGTACAAACAAGAAGCAAGGGAACTAATCCTGAAAGTCACCCTATCATAGCTAAAGCCCCTAAAATTCCATATAGTTCATCTCCTTCGGCCAAACCAGCTCCCATACTCAACTCTGCCCCCAAAGATTACAAAACAGGAAACATCCAAATTAGAGTACAATGTAGTAGAAAACTTAAACAAGATGAAAGAAAAAATATTTGTTATGGACTTGTGTAAGCTTCATTAGTATAAAATTCTATTATTTCAAGCATTAAAGGAAGGATGCAACCACACTCTAGACCTCCATTAAAGAAAAAAACAGAATAACTTCCAGGGAAACTGGAAAAATCAAATGTAAACTTAGGATCTATAGATAGAAAATCTAAGTTGTATGTTCCTCCTTTCTTACTAACATTTGAGATTTTTAACATAAATTCACACAACCATTTAGTGGACTCTATGGAATATTCTAATGTAATTACTTATTCTATGTGTAAAAAAATTAATGTAACCCCTGCCAAAAGTGATATACACATCATACAATTGGATAGAACCAAGGTCATGGTCATTGAAGAAATGAAGGTTTTCATGATACAAATAACTTCTAACCCTCTCACACTCTCAAGTTCATGAAAATCACCCACTAAGGACAATCATTACTAACACGCTTAGAAATTGATGAAATTATTTATTGGTGGATCTCTGAGACTGGGGTTTTTCTTAATGAGACATAGTGCAATTTATGAACAAGAGGTTGATTTAAAAAAACGTTGTGTCGGACGATTGTGGGTAGCGTGGTCATGTGGGGCTTGGCCAAATGAACATACAAGATATTACAAAACTTTGTTAGAATGCTTAGTTTGTATTTTATGCCCCTAGAAATTTTCAACATGTCCCTAAATAATTTGAGGAGGCAAGTTAAAAATCACAATAAAAATAAAACCGAGACTTTGATGGACGAACCGTCAATTGTATTAGTTCTTGGGCACCAGGTTTCATCTAGTGGGGTCCCTCCACTATCATTTTGTTTCGTGGAAAAAAATTATTTGGAGGATCTTTGTAACTAGGGTTTTACTCAATTCTTATTACATATGTTTGATAATGTAACACATTGTAAGGCTAGACATTCCATGGCATGGCAAGGCATGACATGGAAAGGCATGGCATGGAAGGGAAATGCATGACATGCCATGGTATGGAAATTCAAGGCATGACATGGAAAGGAAAGGCATGGAATGGCATGGCACGACATGGAAAGTCAAGGCATGAAATGTAAAGGTAAGGCACTGAAAGGAAAGGAATGAAAAATCAAGGAAAGGTAAGGCATGACATAAAAAGGCAAGGCATGGCATGGCATGGAATCACAAGGAAAGGCAAGGCAAGAAAAAACAATGCAAGGAAAGGCAATGCAACATAATTCAATGCAAGGCATGGCATGGCATGGTAAGGCATGACATGGGATGGAAAGGAAAAGCATGGCATGGAAATCTAAAGCGTGGAATGGAAAGACAATGCATGGTGTGACAAGGAAAGGCATGGAAAGGGAGCGAAAGACAAGGAATGGCATGTAAAGGAAAGGTAATGAAAGACATGGCATGGCATGACATGGAAAGGAGAGACATGGAAAGGCAAGGAAAGGCATGGGCACATAACATGGCATGGAATGGGAAGACAAGTCATGGCATGGCATGGAAAGAAAGGAATGGCATGGAATGGCATGGCATGACAAGGAAAGGAAATGCAAGGCATGGCATGGCATGACATGGGATGGAAAGGAAATGCATGGCATGAGAAGTGAAGGAAAGGCAAGGCATGGCATGGGAAGGAAAGGAAAGGAATGGCATGGAATGGAAAGACAAGGAAATGCATGGAATGGAAAGGAAAGGCATGGATAACAAGGAAATGCATGGCATTACATGTCAATGCATGGCATGACATGGAATGGAAAGGAAATGAATGGCATGGCATGACATGGAAAGGAAAGGCATGGAATGGAAAGGAAAGCCATGACATGGAAAGGGAAGGAAAGTCAAGGAAAATCATGGAAAGCCATGCATGACAATGAATGGCATGGATTGACATGGAAAGTGAAGAAAAGGCATGGAATTTCATGGAAAGTGATGGAATTCAAGGCATGGAATGACAAGGCAAGTCAATGCAAGGCAAGGCATGGCAAGGCATGGCATGACAAGGAAAGGAATGGCATGGCATGGAATGGAATGGAAAGTGAAGGAAATTCATGGCATGGCATGGAAAGTGAAGGAGAGGCAAGGCATGGAATGGTAAGACAAGGCATGGAATGGAAAGGCAAGGCATGCCATGACATGGAAAGTGAAGGAAAGGAAAGGCATGGCATGAAAAGGAAAGGCATGGCATGACAAGGTATGACATGAAAAGTGAAGGAAAGGCATGGAATGGGATGGAAAGGAATGGAATAGCATAGAAATGCAAGGCATGACATTGAAAGTCAAGACATGTCATGGCATAGAAAGGAAAGGTAATACAAGGCTAGGAAACCAAGGCAAGGAAAGGAAAGGAAAGGATTAAAATAGGAAAGTGAAGGAAAGGCATGACAAGACACAACATGGCATGGAAAGGAAAGACATGGCATGGAAAGGCAAGGCATGGAATGGTATGAAAAGGAAAGGAAAGAAAAGGAAAGACATGGAAAGGCATGGAATGTCATGGCAAGTGAAGGAAAAGCATGGCATGGAATGACATGTAATGTGAAGGCAAGGAAAGGCATGGCATGTCAAGGAAAGGCATGGCATGACATGGCATGGCATGGCAAGGCATGTCATGTCATGTCAAGGCAAGGAATGACAAGACATGACATGGAATGGCAAGGTAAGGCATGACATGGAAAGACAAGGTATGGCATGGTAAGGAAAGGCATGGCATGGCATGGAAAGGAAAGGTAAGGCAAGTATAGGAAAGCAAGGAAAGGAAAGGAAAGGAAAGGAAAGGGAAGGATAAAAATTGTTCACTAACAACAAAAAAAACCAAAAAATACAAGAATACCATAACAACCATAAAATGAAGCTAAATTTTCAATAATTCATAAATATGAAATATTTGTTCAATTATTCCTTTTACATACCTATGGTCACTCAAGTATACCATCAAGATCATTTCTAATATTGATGGTCTTCATTAACTTCTCATGCTCAGAGTAAGGAAAGAAGTAGCATACCTTTGATGAATTTTTAGTTGGCATTGTGTATAGTTGGATATTTGTACCAACAACCAAGTTTGTAAAGTTGTTTACAACTTCACCTGGTCTATAATATTGAAATACATAAGAACCTTTCTTCCGTGTTCTTCCATCGTGTGTCAAATATTCTCCTTTAATAACCATTGACCCAATCAGAAATTCAATGCCTTTAGAGTCTATTACTTATCACATGAGGGTCTTATTTCCCTCTAAATAACATGTCAGCCAATAATAAGTTCCCAATTCATCACCTCTTGGGGAAACCACTACGTATATGTGCCCTGCAAAAAAAGGAGTGCAAACATGTGAGTCCACTAAATGACATAAAGCACAAAACATCGATGCTAGTTATTTAAAATTTAATAAAAGGTTTCAAAGAACCTGGCAGTATGAGATCTACGATATGATCATAATCTACTAAAATACTTGATTGGTCCTCCACGAACTAGGATAATCCCATAGCTATATGTTGACCAATGGGGAGTGATACATGATACCATATATCAACCTAGTATGTTGATTCACAATCATCCCATTCATTACTACTACATGAACCACCAAAATAAGAGATTTTTCTTGTCCATATATCAACTATTGCATTGTCTAATGTTTGAAATAAATGGAATCCACTAGTTCCCTATATTTGTTTGCATTCATACCACTATGATCGATATACATCGAACACCTCCCAAAAATATAAATGTACATGTCCTTTCATGTGTGATTAGTTTTCATAGGATCTTGTTCCCTCTCCAAATATTAAAGAACACCATTCAAGAATAGATTTTGAATTTTGAATTTTGAATGAGGGAATTAGTTGTGAAATTCATTACCTTCATGTGTAATGCTCTTTTTAATCATGCGCCTCCTCAATCATGCTCTCCTTTCCCATGCCCAAACTCGAAATATCCAAATGTGTGGTACCTTGAGTTTTTTGTGTAACATGCACAACCATTGAAATACACAAGAATTTTTGAACTAGCCTACACAACCATCTCACCAAATCCAATGTTGATCCATCTGTATGTTCTTGTCCTTAAGGTGATTGAAAAGAAACTGAAAGCAATGTTGTACGTAGGATAATTCATGACACTAATCACCACTAGTGTAGAAGTGATACTCCTTCAATATAGATTTTTTTTATTCGTTACTATCTTACATATGTCTGTATGTGATATGGACCATTATGATAACCTACTTTGATTAATTATATTGGCTTTGAATCTCATTTTGCGGTTGAAGGGTGTAGTTCTCAAAAAAATCAACCATTGATAAGATAGTACCAATGGGAAATGTATCTCTGCATATTCTAAAAT
>JZKD02S2159271.1:118322-135290 GCA_000966675.3 Picea glauca
TGGTATAATCTTGTTACCATTCAAGCTTGCCTTTTGACATTTACTATGGTATATTTATGTTGTCATATCTTAAGATTGGTGATGAATGTGGTTTAAATTTGATAAAATATTTTTTTGTTTATCCTCGACCACCATTCCAAAGGCATTGAACCTTGTTGATGTGGATGAGTAAAGTGCACGATTCATTGTAGCCTCGACATGATATGTGGCATTATGATTAGTTACAACGATTAGTGGAAGTGTGATATGGAAAAATAAGTAAATGTTTAGGTGACATGAGTCTCATGCATTGAATGCATGGACACGGTTTCTTCATTGGGTTTACCACCTTATACATTTGGGAATTCTCATTCTTCTGGTCTTGGAACTGATCTCTAGAAAGTTTGTTTTGTTCAAACCCTAATCTTGGGCTTTTCTAGCACTAAAAATTGTCTTGCTTAAGGAAAGAAAAAATCAAAAGTTCAAGGTATGTTATGTAGATTATGTTTATCAAATGCATTTAGATTTGAAGTGATAATTTGGTAATAGCTCTATATTATTGTGAATGGACTTATTGTTTTTTGTTGGATTCATTCTACATTTTCCTTTCCTTCAAAAAATAAATGTATCAATGCATTCTCATTATTGTCTTGTTGTTTCATTTTCTTTCAAATGATTACAAACTTGTTGGGTCTTACAATGGTTCCTAGGGTTTTTCTCCTTTTATATACTTAAACGCAAATATCAGGTCACAAACTATGTTATGTCAACACAATATGAATGTTCTTCATTACCCTTATCTTCATGATGAGTCCCATTGTTACCCTACTTATAAAATTGTTTTACCACCTTACTGCAAAAATATTATATACTTGATGTTAACTCTGTGTTGTTTTGGTTATACCCTTTTCCTTGAGTTTGAGTTTACTATTTTTTTTTTTGGACCTTTGTTTGGTTTTCACTTTTGTGTTATCCTCTTTGAGATATTTTGGTCTCAGTTCAGGGTCAATGCACAATCATTTTCAACTCAGCATGCATAGAAAAGGTCAAGTCATCCTTTTTACGTAACTCTAGTCTCCGCGCTTGTTTATGTTGAAGAGTTGTTTGAAACTATAGATGGTTTTTGGGTTTTGTAACCATAACATTCTCCAAAATCATCTTTCATAATAAAAATGAGCAGTCTCCAATCCAATCTCTGATCATGTCTATAATGGAAGGAAAATGTGTGAAGTCTGTTTAAAATGGAAATGGTTGTTGTATAGTACATTTGACATGTATGCATTTTATTGGTTGCACATGTATATTCTATCTGCATACACGATGGTGTTCAATTGTTTAGATTGAAAAATGAATATCATTTTGTGTTAAAGTAATGGGGAAACATTTGGACATACTTTTTAGTTTTGACTCCACACATAAATTATTGGATTGCTTCAGTTTGAACTCCAATACTTTAAAGATTTTATTAATCTTCTACAGGATTACACTGGGGTTGTGAATTTGAAAGGGATATGTGAATAATTTACTCGCTTGAGATAAAATTAATCAAATCCTCTTCGACCTTTGATATACATTGTATAGTGACTTGCTAGTTATTAATTCTGTCAATTCATTGGTTGTCAGTATGTTGGGTTAAAGAAACCTTCATTTTGTGATTGTGCCTCATCTGGCCATTGCATTTCAGTGTTAGAAAATTTTGAAATCAACTCAAATATACTATTGGAAGAAAATAAAATGGATTGACATTGGTTCAAATTGTTTTGGTAATGTGATGATTTGGATTTTAAAAGAATTTGTTGATTTTAAAATACTACATGTTTGGCTTATATCTACAGGACCAAGCCCCTCATACTTTCACTTTTCATTAAGTATTCCCTCATTCCCAAATCCATTTATCATTTCAAGAGATCATCTATTCTTCCACCTGTGATAGATAAAGATTGGAAGTTTCCTCTAGCAAATTGATATTTGGTATATAATGAGGCCATGATCAAAATGATGTTGTGGGATGATAAAAAAGTTTAGTTTTTCTCAGGGCCAAACCCCTCCATGTTCACATTTTCCATAAAATATTCATGGCTCCCATTTCCACTTTCATTTTAAATTCATAGCTTCTTCATCTTGATGCATACTTGATGATAGAGATAAGAAGAGATGGGAATTTGATGAGGCATAGATGAATACATAATGGGAGGATAAGTAGGATTCACAAATATTTAATGCAATTTATTTATGAATATGCAACATTATATTTTCCTACCATTATTTCATTTTCCACACATTACAAACCCTACCATATTCCCAAGTTCATTTGCATTCTCACGTTCTTAAATAATAATTGTTGTGTTAAATGAAGAAGAGATAAATGACATAACTGATATTTTGGTTGTTTCCCTGTAGGTTTCTTGCATGTTTGTTTTTTGTTAAACAAATCTATTCTAAATAATATTATGAAAAAGGTGTTTGATGAATATTAGCTATGGTATATATGCTCTAAATTTACTTGTATCTATAGATGAGTTTCTTCAACAAAGGAAGTTGTCATAGAGGAAACGGAGAAAGAAGGAGGAGACCTAGTGAATTTAGGGGAAACAAAAGGCTCCACTTATTGATCCATTTCGATGTAGACTCTGAGGAGTTAAATCAACTCCTACAAAAAGTTTTCCTGAACTTAGTAGGACAAGGGGCTTTCCAACCCCGTCCTCCACCAGAAATACCACCTCTTCAACCCCATCCAATTTTTTCTAGAATCCCTATACAACCACATGTTTCATTACCTCCTGAGACTCTGACCAATGATGGCTGGAATGAAATTGTCAATCCTCCTCAACATCAAACTCATGGATAGACCACTTCCTTGTTAGCCTATGGCTTACCTTTACCAATCACTAAGTCTAAATTGTCACCTATATTTGTATTATTCATTTAGGATATTAGTAATATATGCTCAAGTGATGACTAGTGATTTAGTTAAGATTGCCTAGCCTAGTCATCATGCATGATTCTAGGATCTAGAGAAAATCTCTCTATGAGGTGGCATCACCCATTGTACTATAAATATGTACCATTTGTGTGAATACATTAAGTGTTGCCTAGTGAGCCTTTTCCGCCATGTTGTTGTTCTTGTCTATATTATATCAATTGGTATCATAGCCTCTTTAGTATTAAGGGGCATATGATTGATCCTCAATGGTAGTTGTTCATTAACCTTGTGAAAATTTAAAATTCTTATTCTCTTGCTCTTGCCCATCCCAGAGGAAATTTGATAATAAGAAAATTCTCATATTCTTTGAAGAGAGATGGTGTTAAGATCATTTCCAGATTGTTTCTTTAGTCTTGCACAAAGATCCATTTAGTTTTTAGCAGTGTTGGATTACTAAATGTTACTTGTTGGACATGTTATTGATGAAAATGACGAACAATA
The DNA here is from genome assembly GCA_000966675.3 of Picea glauca. Taxonomy (NCBI): domain Eukaryota; kingdom Viridiplantae; phylum Streptophyta; class Pinopsida; order Pinales; family Pinaceae; genus Picea; species Picea glauca. The sequence goes on from JZKD02S2159271.1 coordinate 121,726, forward strand.
AGAGATTTAATGTTTTAATCTCGCATCAACATCAACAGTGTTTGACATCTATATTGAACGCTTTTTGTTCATCATGTATTAGCAAATCCAAGGTATGCATTCAATGTTTTGGAAATTGACCTCTATAATTAGCGATTTGTTAAAGATCTAGCAATATTGGCATCAACACACCAATAGATTTGCAATATCGAAATTGTTCATGTCTGCACAATCTTTGTTTTATATGTGAATCATGGGCAATGTATTGTTAAAGATATGATCCTCACTATTTTGTTTTTAAAAAGAGAGATGCTTCACTGCTACTATAATATCCCTAAGGCCGAACCCAATTGTAAATATAAATACAAATGTACTTAAGCTAGTGAGTTGTTTTAATATCATTTTGGTATGCACATTTCATGGCATAGTGCGTGCATGTACTGCGCAGTAAAATGAGGAAGTGTGCACATTCCAAGATACCACGCACAGCATCTTAAGTGCACGTGATTTTGAGGCCAGGGAGCCTTTGTGTACACGATATGTTTTATAGGCTAGTGAGCCAGTTATTATAAGCTAGGATGCTTATGTTTTGATTAGGCCAGAGAGCCTAGATGTTAAAGGCCAGTGCGCTTGTTTTTGTACATGTCTCATATTTAATATAAAATACATCACTGCGCGCAGACCGACCATGATAAAAGAGATGGGGGACTAAACTCCACTATTTAGGGAAAGGGAGGGGCTAAGTTAAAGAAAGGGGCCAAGCTAGTGAGTTTGAGCCAAAAAGGAATATTATATTAATATTTCTTAAATCATAAAGTATGGATAATTATTTTATCCTAAGTTCTAAAGTTGGGGACAAGTGGGCCAAAGTAGCTCCCAACATGACAAGTGTCAAGTTGGGGACATGCATACATATTGTTGGGACTTAGCTCAATTTCACAACTTTCCCATCATTCTTACTATCATCTTTTCCATGATTCCTTCCATCATTCAACCATGATTCCATGACCATTTTCACTAACGTAGTTAGTTATCCTCCATACTTTTTGTCACTATACCAAGCTTGTATCCATGCCCACAGAGGTTGGTGTAGCTGGTTAGCTAGGAAGCTGGACTGAAGAAGCGGGTTGTCAGGCCCATGGGATACTGAAGAAGCGAGTTGTCAGGCCCGTGTGATATTGAAGAGGTAGGTTGTCAGGCCCATGAGAAATTTCTCTCTGGTGAGAGAATTGTTGGGAATTGATTTCCTGAAGGTGATAAACTACAGTTGCAGGGCTCTGAGACTTCATGTCCGGCCTGTTGCTGAAGCCCTGGAAGGGAAGTGGGGCAGCCGAGGGACTGTTTAGTAGAGAAGGGGAACACTTCCTTGGGTGGGACAGGAATGTGGGGAATGAGTAGTCACCTGCGATGGAGTCTTTCATGTTTTCCATGAGCCATTAGCCTAGTTGGTAACCCTTTACCCGGTCGAGTTTAGGCCCATCTCGGGGGTGACTCACTGTTGAGAGTGATGAACATTCTGGTCTAAGGCTGGGAGGTTTGTGGAAGGTCTGCACGCATTTGGTGATATTCTCACAAACATAAGTGTCAATTGTGTGATAAATTTACATGTTGCATTGTTATTTATGTGCATATTTTTATGGGTTTATCCTATGCATGATTATAATTGTCTGTATGTTATGGGTATTTCTTGTATATTCTGCATGCCTATGTTTATTCTTATTTCAATGGGAATCCATGTATTTACTAAATGTATGTGTCTGTTTACGTTTACATGTAAATATTTCACAAGTGTTTTGTGTGCATATGTTTTAATTGCCTGCAGTTAGAAAAATTTACGTGGCATAGCTCAATTGCATACTGGGTATGTTATAGTATGTTTTACAGAGAGATCACGTAAGAGTTCTCTGGCGTAGCATGGCTCGGCATGGGTGGCCGGGGATGTTGCAACTACAACTCATTTTTTTTCTCGTCTGGAGTCGGCCAAACCTAGATTTAAATTCTAAATGCAAGTTTAAGGTCAAGATTATGATCTTCAAGTGGTGATGGTGAAGTCTTCAATTGTGTGAAAACATTCAAAAATATTGTTCTACTTCAGATTTGGTTTAGACTTGCTATTATTTGATTTTTATTTGCGGTTCATAAAGATGATCACTGTCTCAACAAGAATATGTATTTCTTTGAAATAAATTTTCAGATTTAATATTTTTCCATGGGTAGTCAATAGAATAAATATGTTGGTAGTTTTGTTGGTTCCAAAACCTGTTGTGGGAGAGAAGTTGATGGCCAACCAACGACAAAGATCCTATTCTCATTGGCTTGTATTATTTCTTCTTCACTTCATATCTATTGCAATGTGGAGTTGATTCTTGTTGAGAAAGACATCTCAGAGTACTAACATTAGAGCATAATGTTAGTTGAGGTCTCTGTACATGTACGACAATTATCTATTACAAGAGTACATAGATTGGAAGGATCGATGATTTCATCAACCTCAGGTGATGATTTTGAATAGAGATTGAACCTTAAAAGTGGAACGACCAGTGTTGAGCAGCGTTATGATCCGAGCCATATGATCGAATTTTGGAAAAGTGGGATTAGATTTCTGGCATAAGAGAGATTTTGGAGGAAGTCCTAGATGAGTTGATTGGTTGGGTGTCCAATGAGATGGTGGTAAACATGACCAATTTAGAGCAACCAGTCAACGGATGAGGCCCTAATAAAAAAGGGGGCTATGGGGGTTACGAGATTTAGAAGAAGAGCGCAATTTTGATCCAGGGTGCAGAAACGAGCAATCTTCCCATATTGTTTTGTAGATCTCCCATGATCTCCATATTTCCCACCTTTCCCATGATTTGGTCCATCTCTTCAGTGCATATAAATAAGGAAACCAAAAAATATTCAGATCTATGATCTGATTGCACCAACAAAGTGATCTGATCTGCCCAATTTGCAAAGCGATTTGTATCATTATCTGGGAAATTGTCTCGAGAAATTTGTTGTTGTTGAGAGCCCAAAAAACATCGATCTGATGTACTCTCCATAGATCAGATCATCAAAGGCCCTGATCTAATCATGCGTGTTCTTCCAACATCAAAATCGTTCATGCCCAGATATTCTTCATCTCTGAATGCAAATCCTTGTTCCTGAGATCTGTGGAGGGCCCATGAACTTTGTCATGAGAGCCTGTAATCGTTTTACTGCAATTTGGGTGAGAGTAATGAGAGAAACATGATGTTTTCTCCAATCTATATCAACCAAATACACATCAACAAAATCAACATCACTCATTCAGAAGATTCATATGACGAAGATTTGATTCAATCCACGAGCCTGCGATCTGCAAAGAACACCTAAACACAAATTGGTTTCTCCTTCACGCGTATTCTTGGTGATTTGTGTTAATATCTCTCTCTTATTTTCCACGTCAATGGTGCACTACTTTTGCTAAATTCCAATATTAAATCTCATCATCGAGAACAAAGTGTATTAAATTTCACTTTTCTTTTTTGATATATCATTGCACAGTTTTTAATTAGATTTTATTTATGATTTCTGCATACAAAACAAAACTATACAAAGACTTTTAGAAATCACTTCTTAAAGTTTAAGAGTGGTATGTAAAAGGGATATACAAAGCATATTTATATATGTTTTGAAAGTTTTTTAAAGTGATTTACTTCTAAATCTAATTTATAGTATTACTACTTTATGATATTTCACTTTTTACATAAAAGTGATAAAGGGGGAGTTAAAAGAGAACTAAAGAGTTTTCTATGGGAAGTTGTAAGACAATATTTTCTTGAGAAAACTTTTATTGTTTTATTAAGTCTTTGAGAGGATAAGAGAAATATTATGAATTGAAATCGTTGTTAAATCATGGTGAAGGACAAAGTACATTGTAGCCTTCCCATTGTATGTGGTCTCATAAGAGAGATACTTATAAAAAAATTGAAGTATTTTTCTATGTGTTTTAGATTCACCTGAAATTGAATAAGGGGATCTTAGATACACCTTGTGTAGTGTGTTGTGGTGAATATTTGAATGGTTCCTTTATGATGTTTAATGTCTAGTTTTGACATAAACACATTTTTAATGTATCATTTAACGCATCATACATTGAGTACATGCAAGTTAATTCCAACACATAATTAACTCTATTGAAGTACAAACAATCAAATCACATATGATCAAGCATCTGTGAAGAAAATTCTCAAGCATTCAAGTCGTCAACCACATTAGTAATGGACAAATAAAAGGATTTTGAACTCAACACATCATGGAGCATTTGAAGTTAAATTGTAACTTGCAAACAATATTTGTTGTAAGATTACTTGATCAAGTTCATTTGTACTTGCAATAATGCCTTTGTAAGTTTACTTGTCTTTTTGAAATCAAGTTGAGTTGAATTGAATTTGTCATAAGGTGCATTCTCGGCTGAGCCCGACACCCAAGATTCATTGTAATTTTGAGTCAAAATTGACAAGGTTGAGTACTTGAAACTCAAATCATCGTAAACATAAAGTCTTTGGGGTGCATTTTCGGTGGTTACCAACATCCTCAACTTCCTAGAATCAAGTTCAAGCAAGGAAATTTCAAGTAAGAATTAATAAAAAGCGAGCGTGAAACAAAATCAAGCGAGTGTGAATTTCAAGCGAGCGATTCAAGTCAGTGAGTTGCAAATAAGACTTCTTTTATTGAGTCAAATTGCAATAAGTATCTACCTGCACAAGGAGACCTCATTTAGTGTTTTGAAATGGCTCCAAATCTAGAATTATTAGAGTTACTGAACACTCTAATAAACACCACTAAAGACAACACAATGATATTGAACAAAGAAACTCTTCAATCAATGCTAATTTGTTTGCAAGTGATGCAAGCTAAAGTTATACTTCTTCAATATCTATCCCAACGATTGAATGATGAAATCATGGATCTCAAAAATCAACTTCCAGTGAAGTGTTCTGAACTAGCTTTTGTTCAACACAACCCTCTTTATGATGATGATGATGTTTTTAATCAACAGTCATTGAAGGAACAACTCAACAAGACAATTATAGATGAATACAAAGATGAATCTATTCATGAAAGAGTTTTCTTTTGATTTCAGTGAAGAAAACCTTTTAATGCTGCAATGACATGCACTAAATCCATTTCCATGGATTTCAAAGAAACAGGTTCAGAATAATCTTTCCAAGCCCATCATCAGACCTTGGGAAGAAATCATTTACAACAAGAATAGAATAGGACTTGGATATGACAAGGAAGTTACCTTTCATATTCCCGATTATTCCAGACCAATCAAGTTCCATAGTGTTGTATTCCTTCAAGAATCTTGAACTTCACCTGTTCAAGTTCAACATCAGAATGATAAGTGCCAACATTGTAATCGAGTTGGTCACAAGAATAATCAGTTTTTTGAACTCCATCCTTTCCATCATTGTCGCAAGCATAACCATTCTTCAAACAGATGTTCAACACTGACGAAACCTGCAAGATTGAATATTCACTATGAGTGTATTGATCCTTGGAAACGGTCATCAACAACCCAATGATTATATAAGTCTTACCGAAGAATTCAATCTCAAGTAAAGACCAATATTGTAGCACATAACATTTTTGTACCTCACATAAGTGGTCCTCTTATGGCGTATCTTTCGAGCATGGCCCTCATGGGATGAGATAACATGTGGTTTTTTACGCATGCCCACTTTGTGTTGTACTCAAATGGAACAAGTATGGTACTCTTTTGAGCATAGAAGGGGGGAGTACAATGATGTAACTCTCATGCACCTTAAGGGGGGGAGTTCAAAATTTCAGTGATGATGGTTCATGAAACCACTTATGGTCTCTCCTTTCAGCTGACAAAGGGGGGAATTGATGATGAAATTGGTTGTTAGACATAAATTTTCGACAACAACAAACATCAAGTATGCCAAATGGGCATGAAAGTTTCCAAATTGGCAACTGCGGTCTGTAGATGACAGAATTTGGAAAAATTATGGTTCAATAAGTTTAAGTTGAATCATACATAATTTGGATGTTAATTTTTATTTTGAGAGAAATGATGTGGATGTTTGGTTCACATAGATGGTCATTTGACCTAGAAGAGGACAAGAGGATCCTTCTCCATTGCATCTTGGCATTTGATTGAGTTGTCAAGCATTTTTCAGGGATGTGTCAGACTAGAAGTTGATTCACTTCTCTTGGTTCACTCTCATCAGATTGGAGTTTACATTAAGTGAACAAATTGCATGCATCCTAGCTCGCATGATTACATAGTGATATTTTCCATAGATGACAAACATTGGCAGGATTATGGTTCAATGACTTGCAATTGAATCATATACAATATACATTGGGATGTTGTTAGACACCTAAAAGTGTCAATATTGGTTAGTGGTTATCAAAAAACCATCAGATACATGGTATCAATTGGTTAGTGGTCATCCAAACCATAGATTCAGAGAGCACTTTAGTGATAAGCTGATATTAGAGTGGTGATACTACATGTTCACCAATTAGAAAAAGACATTAGATTCTTCTAGCTCAAATAATTGGAAAAATGATCAAATTTTCAAGCAATCGGGAAATGTCAGATATTGCAGTTGTTCACTTCCATATCTCAACTCTCTTCTAGTTCATTTCAAATGAAAAATTTAAGCATCCAGATTGGTGGTGTTTCAGGTAGTTCTTCATTGAGGCTCATCTAAGGAGTTTTAGTATGAAGACTTGGAATTGATACCAGTTTATGCTTTATTGTTGGTATTATTGATCAGACTTGTGATTGAGAGGGGGATTGTTAGCCTGTGGCTTACCTTTACCAATCACTAAGTCTAAATTGTCACTTATATTTGTATTATTCATTTAGGATATTAGTAATATATCCTCAAGTGATGACTAATGATTTAGTTAAGATTGCCTATTTTAGGATCTAGAGAAAATATCTCTATGAGGTGGCATCACCCATTATACTATAAATATGTATCATTGGTGTGAATACATTAAGTGTTGGCTAGTGAGCCTTTTCTACCATGTTGTTGTTCGTGTCTAAATTTTATCAATTGGTTTAAGAGCTTCTATGTTTTATTGTTCCTCATTTCCTTTACCTCCACATCCTCCAAAGAGGTCAACACTCCATATTACATAAGAATCTTCTCATGCCCATTCCACTCAACAAACATTGAAAAATCTCAAGTCTCTATCCCAAGAATCTGATCCTAGTAAACTAAAATGGCATGCTCAATCTATCAACTTTGATCAGTCAATAACCTCTTCACATTCAGTCACTTCCCATTCCCAACGTTACAAAATTGAAATTAAACACATTTCCTTTGAGGACGTGCATCTCGAAGCATTAGTAGCAATAGTTAAAACACAAATGGATGAAGGCATAAAAGTCATGAAGGTAACAAATCCACAGGAAAGTCAAAAGAGGCAAGATGCCTCACACAAAAAATATGACTTATAATTTTACAATTTTATTATCATTTTTTTACCACTGAGGACAATTATCGTTATATTTTGGACAGTGGTATGTTTGATCAGAATGATTATTAATCATTTGAAATATTTTCACAATAGTATTTATTTTGAGACAGATTCATGATATATTCATTTTGATACCATGACAACTTTTGTTTAAAGAAACAAACTGATACATTTATGTTGATAAATATAATTATAATTTGGGAGTCACAAGGATATTTACAAATTTTTCATATGGGCTGATTTGAAGTTAGAATGGAAGTAAAATGTGCAATGTTTGTTTATCATGGAAATGGTTGTTGTATGGTACATTTGACATGTATGTGTTTCATTGGCCGCACATGTATATTGTATCTACATACAAAGTGGTGTTCGATTGTTTCAGTTGACAAATGAATATGGTTGTGTTGAAGTAACAGGGAAATATTTGTCCATACTTGTGAGTTTTATCTCCTTACATAAATTATTTGGATTGCTTAATTTTGAACTCCTATACTTTAAATATTTTATTAATCTACAAGATTATAGTGGGGTTTTGAATTTGAAAGGGGGGATATGTGAACAATTTACGTGCTTGAGACAAAATTAATCAAATCATTTTTTACCTTCACTATACATTTGGTAGTGAAATATTGGTTATTCATTCTATAAATTCATTGGTTGTCAGTATGCCGAGTTAAAGACACCTACATTCTTTGATTGTGCCCATTCTGGCCAATATATTTCACTGTTAGCAATTTTTGAAATCAACTGAGATATACTATTGGTGTAAAATCAAATGGATTGATATAGGTTCACAATTTTTGGGTAATGAGTTGATTTGTATTTTAAAATAATGTGTTTATTTTAAAAGGATTCATTTTTGGTTTATATCTACAGAACAAGCCCCTCATACTTTGACTTTTCATTATTTATTCCATCATTCCCAAATCCATTTATCATTTCAAGAGATGATTTATTCTACCCCCCATGATATATAAAGATTGGAAGTTTCCTATGACTGATTGATATTTGGTATATGATGAGGCCATGATTAAAATGATGTTTTGGGATGAATAAAAAGTTCAGTTTTACTTGTGGCCAAACCCCTCCATGTTTACATTTTCCATAAAATGTTTATGGCTCCCATTTCCACTTTTATTTTAAATTCATATTTGCTTCCCCTTGATGCATACTTGATGACACAGATAAGCAAAGATGGGTATTTGATGAGGCATATATGAATACATTGTGGGAGGATAAGAAGGATTCACAAATATTTAATGCAATTTATTTATGAATATGTACCATTTTATTTTCCTACCATTATTACATTTTCCACACATTACAAACCTGACCATATCCCAAGTTCATTTGCACTCCCATGTTGTTAAATAATAATTGTTGTGTGAAATGAAGAATATTTAAATGGAATAACTGATATTTTGGTTGTTTCCTTGTATGTCCATGGATACTTGCATGTTTGTTTTCTATTAAAAGAGCTATTCTAGGTTATATTTTTCAAATGGTGTTTGATGAATATTAGCTACAATATATATTCTCTAACTTTTCTTTTATTTATAGATGAGTTTATTCAACAAAGAAAGTGGTGGTAGAGGAGACAAAGGAAGGGGGAGGAGACCTAAAGAGTTTTGGGAAAAAAGGCTCCACTTCTCAATCCATTTTGATGTTGACTCTGAGGAGTTTAATCAAATCCTACACATAGGTTTCCTAAACTCAGAAGGATAAGGGGATTTCCAATCCCGTCCTCCACCTGAAATACCACCTCTTCAACCCAATCCAAATATTTATGGAATCTCTTTACAACCACATGTTTCATAACCTCTTGATATTCTGACCAACAATGGCTAGAATGAAATTTCCAATCCTCCTCCACATCAAGCTAAAGGATGGCCCACTACCTCCTTGCATTTACCTCCACCTCCTCCAAAGCGATTAACACTCCATATTACATCAAAATATTCTAATGCCAATTCCATTCAACATCCATTGAAAAATCTCAAGTCTCTAGTTGAAGAACCTAAGCCTAGTAAAGGAAAATGACCTTCTCAATCTGTCAACTATGATCTGTCAATAACCTCTTCAAATTCAGTCTCTTCCCATGCCCAACATCATAAAATTGAAAGTAAACATATTTCATTTTAGGACATGCATATGGAAGCATCACCAGCAAGAGTTAAAGAACCAATGGATGAAGGTAACAAAGCCAAAGAGACGTGATAAGAGACAATATGCCTCACACAAAAAATATGGCTTCTAATTTTACAATATTATTATCATGTTTTTACATTTGAGGATGGTTCTGGTTATATTTTTGATATTGGTATGTTTGATCAGACTGATTATTCAACATTTTAGTTATTTTCATAGCAGTACTTATCTTGAGATGGATTGATGATATATTCATTTTGACATACCATGATAGCTTTTGACTAAAGAAACAAACTAATATATTTATTTTGATAAATATATTTATAATTTGGGAACTAATATATTTATTTTGATAAATATATTTATAATTTGGGAGTCAGAAGGATGTTTACAATTTTTTGATATGGATTGATTTGAATATGGGTTATGTTGATATTTAAATGGATGTTTGAAATAATTAATTTGTCCATATTTTAAAGGAAGAACAACAAGAAAATTATTTGAAAATTAAAAGAGTAAGTAGGGGTCCCCACCTATTAGTTAGTATTTGTTTATCCTTAACATTAAATATTATTATTAATTTATAAAGATGTTCCATTAACTAAATTAGTTAATGACATAACTAAAAGTAGTTGAAATTCTCAAACTACTTTGAGAATAATAAAATAATATTTCAAGGGACACACAAATAGAGAGTGATAAAGAGAACAACTCTAATAAGGTATGCTCTTACTTCTTAAGTGAGATTACTTTTATATTTCATTCATATCTAAAATACATAATTGCTAAGGACTTCTAGTTTATAGCAGGATCCTATTGAAGGTGGAAAAAAGCGGAGCCAATAAGTATTGATTTCCTGATATACTTCACAAGGTTGATCACCTGTCTCTGATAATCTATGAATTCTTGTTAGATTTATGAATTAGTTTTCAATATTGATTGGGGGTTTGGTGCAAAGTCAAGGAAGTGATATTTGTAGCCTGTCATTTCATCTTTTGTTTCATTATTGGTTTCACTTGATGATACTAGTGGTATTTGTATGATGCATCATACCATTGTTGACTGCTAAGTTTCAGTCTAGTCATTACCCCTTTGGGTATGAAGAACATTGTTAGCTATATTTCAGACTTGAATAAATAAAATATTCGAATGGTTTTGAGTCTCATTTGAGTTTTTCTATGCTAAATTTATCAAATATTTTATTTCTAAAGCTATTCAAAAGTTATTCAAAAACACTTTATGTTATGAATGTTTTCTTTTTATTTTGAAATACTTAAATTATGAAATAAAACATTAATTCAAAGGACATATTTCTTGAGAATTAATTGAATTTTTTGTAAAAGAGGCTATAAAAACAGGGTGATAATCTCAGTTATTTTTTCTTTAGCCAAGCAAAATATGAAAATGTTGGTATTGAGACAGAATCATTATTTTTCATCAACACTAGGGGGGTCTAGGTCATGGTCTAGGTCAAGATCTAGGTCATGGTCTATGTTTAGTTCATGGTCTAGTTCATGGTCATGTTCATATAAGTACTCATATAAGTACTCCATTAGAAGAAGAAGAAAAACTTAAAACTCCAAGTGAGGCTACATTTATCAGTTCCACATATCCTTTATTCATTATGAGCCCTACCTCACCTTTAGAAGATGTTTGGATTTATTTGACGTCTACAAATGAAATAATAAAAAAAAAATCACTTATGTTTCTGGTAAAATATTTTATAAAGAAAAAAATACAAATTATGACATCTACCTAGCTCCACCACCTTGGTCGTCCATCTGTGTAACACACCCAATCCCTGAGTGACTTTCCTAGGGACGGGGCATCAAAATTTTGTTCTCCTTAAGTGATCAAATCCTTCATTTGGGGTTTCTACCACACTCTTCCCAACAATATTTTTATAACCATGGTCTCCATGCTCAAATCTGAGCTCAGAACCAATGAATATACCTTTCTGATGTTCTTCGAGCATTTATTGGTTGAGGGCCACATGGAACCCACGTGGATCCACCTCACACGTGTTATTTAAAATATCCTTCCTCCACGGTGGAATACCATCCAACACTCGATCCCATGGATGGACTTACTCTCTTTCTCCTATATCGGCTGTGGAGGAATTCAATGCTTCGACACTCCAGTGCTTCACACCTATTTACTATCTATGCACGAGACCACCCAGAGTTTTGAAATTCTGAAGTCTCATAAGATCACCATGTGGCTCCAGCTTCTGGGTCATTCGATCTCTCTATCATACTATATCCTAGAACCTCCAGAGTCCTGTTAGGACCACATATTGTACCTTTTTGCCCATACTTTTTTCCATTATTATACCCTGGACCACCTGTGTTTAGACTTATACTATCATTCCAACTGATCATTCCAAGGTATACAACGTCCTTTCTCATCACTACATGTTTAATCTGTTTTGCATGATATTTTACATCACTCTCGTACTTAACCATTGATTAGAAGTGCATAAGTGTCCATAAATGCAGATTAGCATTTGAGGCCGGTGCTGAAACACAGAACTGTCCAAAGTCGTTGTTGAACTGATGCTGAAACACGGAGCTGCTACACAGTCCGAAGTTGCATATGCTGAAACACGAAAGCTGCTACACAGTCCAAGGACGCATATGCTGAAACACGAAGAAGCTACATAGCTCGAGGACACAGATGCCGAAACACGGAGCTGTCACTCATTTCAGAAGTGCAGATGCTGAAACACAGAAGAGACCGCCACGATGCTGAGACACGAGCTGTGACAGTTATCAGTCAAGGCCGACACAGTCAAGAGAGCAATTCACGTGGCTGAAACAGCCCGTGAATTGCGATGCTAAAACAACATCAGCAGTTATGAGAAGGAGCTGTTACACCAGCCATAACAACAATATCTCGTGCAGCTCCTGTATTAGCATTCGATTGCGTGAGAATAGGACATCCTATGCTGATTTAGAAAGAAGATCCAATTTAGTGTAGGATTCAGATATGCTTTGTAATGATTGTATCGAAGGGATTTCCTCTTTAAATTCAAGGGAAATCACCATTTGAGGGATCCAAGTTTTGATGTACTGAAGCAACTCCAGAGAAGCGGGACGTGTTCGATCCTTCCAATTTGTAATGTGATATTTCAACAGATGAATATAAGACTACTTTGATTATTTGTCTCTAAGTTTTCCCATTTCAGGGGAATCTTGTGAGAAGGGAGGGCCCACCTTCATCACAAGATTCACCCATTAGATAGGAGTGTGCTTGTTTAATTTCTGTTTATGTTTTGCTTCACTGTCATTTGCTGAAACACTGTTTTAATGGATTACGCTTTGTTGAAACACTACTGACTCTGTCTTAGTCATTGAATGAAAGTTGTCATTTATTTTACCAGCAGTCTTGTGTGATGATTTCGTGAGATTAGCAGAGAATTGGTTAAAAGGTCCCTGCTCAGACAGAAAGGGATCAGGACATCATACCCTCTGTAGAATTCGTTTAAATGCTGCAAGTGTGCTAGCAGAGATTTGGTTAAAGTGTCCCTGCTCAGACAGAAAGGGACTACAACACCTGGTCYTCTGTAGATTTCCTTTACCCTTGCAAGAGTGCTAGCCAGAGATGTGGTTAAGGTGTCCCTGCTCAGACAGAAAGGGACTACAATACCTTATCTTCTGTAGGTTTCATTTACCTCTTCAAGTGTGTTAGCCAGGGATTGGATTAACGGTTCCTACTCAGAAAGGAAAGAACCAATATCCTGTTCACTGTAGACTTTCCTTGATGTTAGCCAGAAATTGGGTTAGAGATCCCTGCTCAGAAAGAAAGGAATCAGACTTCCCTGTTCTCTATAGAACTCAACCTCACAAGTATGCTACAACAGAAGTAAGGCTCAAGGCTCCTGCTTAAACAGAAAGGAACTAAGTGCTTTGGTTTCTGTTAGATAGAGTTAATTGTTTTCTGCATTATTG
>JZKD02S2159271.1:147120-162067 GCA_000966675.3 Picea glauca
TCTTTACTACAACACTAAGTGCTTTTGGAATTGAGCATATATAGTGCGTGGCTATCTTTGAAACAAAAGACTTCCCTGGGTTGATAATTTATGTTTCACTTAGTTGTTTAAAATTTATTAAGCAATTATAGTGACCAACAAGTCCCTAAGTCCCATACTCCTGAAGTCTCGATCACTTCACTAACCATGTTGGTTAGGCAGACACATATCGGGAACTGACACGTAGAAGGGGTCAGGGTGACACATGTTACGTTCCAATGGGCCTATAGGGTATGTGATGCACATGAATCTGGGTGACATGTGGCATGTCAAGCTGGGGTCCATGTCACCCTGGGTGGCATCATGACACATCATCACCGAAGACTGACAAGATTCTACATTCCTCATATCTCACGATTGAGATCCAGCCACATAGACTTATAGATCTACAGTTTTGGTTACCTCGGGGATTTGACGTTTGGGAGTGTTGCTATGAAAATTCCTCTTACCTCCAAAATCATTCAATCTCCGAATTAAAGGGGCTAGCGCCATATGCCCCCGATATATCAAAGGCTAGGAAAATGATCTGAAGGATCCCACGATCTACAGTTTTGGGTTCTTTGCGGATCCGACCTTTGGGGTTTTGGATCCGAGTTTAGTTGGTGAGATAGGTTGACCCAACCACTTGGGGATATTCCTATTGTTGTTCAATCTTATGGGAAACCGAGTCTCCCAGTTACCTTCATCCCGTATAAGGCTGGTAAGGTCGGTGATACCCCTAAGTCCTGGACATCTGGAGCTTTGAAGCCAAGGGAACATAACTTCCTTAGTCTTAGCCTAAGGTTCCTGGGTATTTGTCATATGGGTCCTCTCAAATGGGTCACATCCACTCATATTCCAAATGAAGAGACCTCCCCTTTTCAAGGCTTCGACTTTGCATTCCCTCTTGAGATTTACCATGAAATGGTTAAGGACTTGGGTCTGGAATTCTAACTGCATGACAAGGATTCTAAAAGAGATATCCTCATCAAACGAGCAGGTTTGGATCGACACGATGTCTCCTATCTCAGCCATATTACAATATTATTCCCTAGGAAGACTTGGGAGCTAAGCTGGGCATACAGACTATCAATCAGAAGTGTAATTTCACAAATATATGAAGACATACAAATATCATAACCATTCCACACTGAAGCCATTTATAAATACACATATGTGTGAATCCAAGCATTCATCCATTATTCCAGTTCAATACATAAAACAGGGAAGACACTTGTCATAACCAGATAACATGAAGCAATTGTCGAAAGGGGTTCCCATTTCCACCCAACCATAGGCTCATTCACTCCAAATGGATTTACCACTAGACACCCCCGAGCTAGACCACTATGCTCTACAACATAATCCCTTCTTGTGGCTCAACAATAGTAGGGATGGAGGTTACTCTCCTACTCTAGCAGGATCTTGGCAATGGTTTACATGATACCAAGCAAGGAGGACCAGCCTAGTTTATCAGCTTGTATCATAACCTTCTCATCCATTTCCTATGACCAGAACACTTATTTTCCAGTTCTTCCTTGAACCCGAGAGCTTCAACTCTCATCCCTGCACTCTTCATAGGTCTTCCTATGCCCACCACACCTTCCTTTCTAGCCTCTTTCAGCAAGGTTGTGTGTGTCTCAAATTTCCAGCCCGTGGTCAGGTATAGAATCCTTACATATGGGTGCTCTTCCCCATCCCCTCATCAACTCTTGAGGATTTCTTCCCACGTACAAGCCTGAATTTAATTCATCTCTAGGTTAGAGGACTCTTCTGGTCCTAAGTAATTAAATCCAGTAAGGTACTGGTTCGGTGAAGGTTAATGAAACCATTCTTGGTCCCCTTCACCATCTCTTTTCATATAATTTGTGGTCTTTATTATTACACTCCCCTTCCAGTAGGAATGCAACACTTATACATTTTCTAGTAAATAAATAAATTTACATTCATTGATCTTTCATACAAAGTTCCATCGAATCAAACATTCACACATATTGATTTTTCCATAGTCTCTTGGCCATTATAGTTATATTTACAAACTTGTGGAAACATGGTATTACAATTATCTCCCCCTTAAAGGAACATCATCGTCGATGTTCTATATATCAACATGCTTTGTATATACAGTAGTGAACAAAAATGGATGTGTCTATCTCATGGCATCCTCCATTTCCCACGTGGCCGCATATGGGCCAAAGTGTTTCCACTGCACCTTGACCTGTGCAATGGTTTGGTTCCTGAGTGAGGTTTCCTTCCTGTCTATTATACATTGAGGTTCTTGTAGGAATTCTCCCTCCGATTCTACCTAGATCACATACCAGTCAATTATATGATTAGAATCATGTATGTATTTCTTCAATAATGAAACATGGAAAACATTATGTTCCTTTACCGTGGGAGGGAGTGCTAGCCTATAGGCTACAGGTCCCACTCTATATAAGACCTCAAAGGGTCCACAATACTGAGGTGCTAGCTTGGCACAAGCTCCCATTCTCAGGGAACTCTTCTTGGGCCTAACCTTGAGATATACATGGTCTCCTATCTTCAAATATCTGGGAGTTCTCTTTCTTTTGGCATAAATTTTCTATCTATCTTGAGCGATTTTCATATTTTTCTTTATCTGAATCACTTATTGTTCCATTTCTTTTAGCATGTCGGATCCAATTGTAATTCTATGCACTGGATTACTCTAGCTGACTGGAGTCTTGCATTGTCTACCATAGAGGGCTTCGAAAGGGCTCATCTTCAATGATTCTTGATAATCTTTGTTGTAGGCAAATTCTACCAGTGGTAGGTAGTCTTCCCACTTCTTAGGTTGATGCATTACATGCATTCTTAGCATGTCTTCTAATATTTGGTTTACTCTTTCTGTCTTCCCATCAGTTTGAGGGTGATAGGTTGTGCTAAACAACAATTTAGTCTCAAAACCAACCATCAAGGATTTCCAAAATCTTGAAGTGAATTTCATGTCTCTGTCAAATACAATCTCCCTAGACATTCCATGTAGTCTGAATATCTCCTCCATGAAGATGTTGGAAATATATATTGCCTTGCAAGTTGATTTGACATGAATGAAGCGAGCAGACTTTCTCAACTTGTCCACCACTACCATGATGGCATCATTCTATCTGGCCGATTTTGGTAATCCAGTGATGAAATCCATGGAGATGGTCTCCCATTTCCATTCTGTAATTGGTAGAGGTTGTAACAACCCTACTGGGTGCCGGTGTTCTTCCTTAACCTGCTGGCATTCTAGACATTTAGCTAAATATTCAACTATGTCCTTTTTCAATCCAGACCAATAGAATTGTTATCTAGTGGCTGTAATCATTTTCTGATAACCTGGATGAACAGTGTATGGTCTCTTGTGTAGTTCGTCCATTATGAACCTCTTCAAGTCCTCAAAACTTGGGATATACAATGTGTTTCTATAAGTCAATAGACCTTCGTCCAACATCTTTTATCTTTCATACTTTATCCCTGTGGGCTCTTGTTTTAGATACAATGTCACAATCTTGAAGAGTGCATCCTCTTCTTGTGCATTCTTGACTCTTTGCCTGACATCCATTTCATAGGTGCTCACCACTACCAGGTGAATCATTTTCATACTTCTGCTAAGGAAATCAAACAACATATTTTCCTTTCCTTTGATGTGCTTTGTTTCGAAATCAAAATCACTAAGGAGAGCCATCCACCTAGCTTGTCTAGCATTGAGTTTCGATTGATCAAACATGTTCCTCAACCCACAATGTTCTATCATAAGTATAAATCTCCTACCTAGGAGGTAATGCCTCCACATTTTTAAATCATGCACTATGGAAACCAACTCTATATCATGTTTCACATAATTGATTTCATGCTCATTCAATTTTCTGGATTCATAGCAAACTACACATCTTTCTTGCATAAGGACTCCTCTGAGTCCTTCCTTCCAGGCATCTGTACACATGAGGAAATCATTATCAGGGTCGAATATCTTTAGCATAGGTGCATGGGTCAGAACATATTTCAGTGCCTGAAACCATTCTTCACATTCTGATGTCCAAATGAATTTAACCCCTTTTTTATGAAGGGAAGTGATTGGACGAACAATCTTGGAAAATAATTTTATGAACCTTCTATAGTATCCTGCTAAGCCCATAAAGGATCCGATATCAGATACATCCTTTTGGGTAGGCCATTCCATAATACACCTGATCTTGTCAGGGTCTACTTCCACTCCTTTAGAGAAAAAATGACCTAAGTAATGGACTTGTTTATGGAAAAAGTCACACTTGCTAAACTTAGCATAGAGTTGATGCTCTCTTAGGACTTGAAGTACTAGTCTAATATGTTCTTCATGCTCCTCCCTTTTCTTGGAGTATATTAGGATATCATCGATGAATACCAATAAAAATCTGTTTAGGAATTTTTGAAGTACATTATTCATCAAGAACATAAAAGTGGTGGGGGAATTGGTTAACCCAAATGACACCACCACAAATTCATAGTGACCATACCTTGTCCTGAAGGTTGTTTTCTAGATGTATTCATCCTCGATTCAGACTTGATGATATCTAGACCTTAATTCAATCTTTGAGAAAATGGAATCACCCACTAATTGGTCGAACAAATCATCAATTATTGGTAAGGGGTACTTTTTCTTTATGGTTGTCTTATTCAGTTGTCTATAATCTATGCACAGTCAGAGTGTGCCATCTTTCATCTTCACAAACAAGATTGGTGCTCCCCATGGAGACACATTGGGTCAGATGTAGACTTTATCCATCATTTCCTTTTCCTTTATCTTGAGCTCAACTAGCTCGAGTGTGCTCATCATATAGGGTGTCCTAGACACTTCCATTGCTCCTGGTGCAAGCTCTATGGATAGTTCAATGTCTATTCTCGGAGGTAGACCCAATACCTCTTCTGGAAACACATCTCTATATTCTCTTAATATGGGTTGGTCCTCTAGGTTTGTTCCATCATCCTCAACATATTCCAACACTTGTATCTCATATAGAGGATATCCATTTTTGCAATACTTTTTCATTTGAAGGGATGATATTTGTCTCACTGAGACGGGTTTCTAAATTCCTCGGAGGGTTATCTTTCTCCCTTCTTCATTTACACATTCTAAGGTTTTATGGTAACAATCCAACTTAGTTTTATATGCATCTATCCAGTCCATACCAATCAACATGTCATAACATGCTAGGGGAAGTATGTTAAGGGTATCTTGGGTGGGCAATCCATCCATAGTGAATTGGAAAGATGGTATGACCTCTTCTACTTTTCTTTTGGTGCCAGTGGCTAGTTGTACTAACCATGGCTTAACATGCCTAAATGGTTGCAATTTACACTTATCAACAGTCTGAGGGGCCACATAACTCAAATTAGAACCAGGTTCAATTGAAATAGAAATTAGATGGTTGGTGATCATACCTTCCATCTCCACCACTGAAGCTTGGTCGTCGGCTTGTTTATTATCCACGACTGCATAAATCCATGGCATACTCCTAGCCACATAATTGACAGTGGTATCTTCTTAGGTGTTGTAAATTCTCCTATTAGTCTATTGTCTGTGTGGACAGTCCCTCAATAGATGTTCTTCTCCACAACCCAAACATTTCAAGGGTTCCTTATTTGGGTTATTCCTCTTTCCTAGGGCTGCTCCAAAAGGTTTATTTCCACTATGGGAGAGGAAATTTTTCCGATATACACTTCTAGAAGGCAGGCTTATCTTATAGTCCTTCCTACAGTTCTTAAATCTTAAGGATTTGAACCCTTTCTTATTGAATCCCGAACCACTCTTCTTCTTCCAATCCTCGTGAGGTTCTGTCTGACTCCCAAACTATTCATAACAATACCTTGCCTTCCAGATAGTGTCTTGGTTCGTCAAACTCAATATTTTTACCGTATATCTAAGGTAACCCACTAATAAATCATTTCACTTTCACCTTTTCATCCTTTATGTAGGGTACATACCTCAACAACTCAAGGAATTTATTGACATATTCCTCTATGGTGAGTTGTCCCAGCCTGAGTTCATAGAACTCTTTAGTCTTCTCATAAAATATTTTTCTGACAAATACTTCTTCTTGAAGTGTTTCTCAAATTGTTTCCATGATAAGTCCTCTTCATGGATTCCTTTCACATTATTAAGGTATTCCCACCAAATGGAAGCTTTTCCATTTAGGTTGAAGATGGTTATTCAAGCCTTCAAGTTTTCAGAGTAATGATGGACTCTGAAGTACTTCTTTAAACCAAGAAGACAAGATTATACCTCTTCCCCCTTCTTAATATCACCATCGAAAGAGGGTGGTTTATATTTATTGAACTCTTCAGGGTCATGAATTTTGGAATGATTTCTCTTCTTCCCTTTCCTTTGAGACTATGAGATAGTTTTGCTACTAGAAGATCCCTCTAAGTTGCTAGTTTCCTTCCCAGATGACTCTCCCAATGAGTGTCCCATGTCTCTAGTTTGGACCTTCCTCAAGTTACTCCTCCTAGTGTGGCCACTTATGAGACCATGTTTTCATATCTCAATGGACTTTGAATTCTCTTTGTATGTCGTCTATTCACATGACTAGTTACGGGTCCATGTTGTAGCTTCCTTTGTATATCGGATAATCTCTACAACAAGATTGTATTAAATTCCATTTGTTTTTCTTTCTCATTATCAATATCTCATTGTTGGCCTTGCAACTCTGTAATTTCGTGTCACCATCTGTTATGCTTGTAGTTTCCCACGATTTAGAGACTGCTTGAGTGCTGAAAAAACACTTGTTATTAGTTAACAGTCTATTAGTTCATGAACAACACATAGTTCATTTTTCTTAAATACACACACAAAGTAGAAAACTTTCATTATTTTCTGCAGTAAGGGTTTAACTAGGTTCTTTAGGAAGGAAATAAGGTAGGGTGTCACCCTTAAAGTTCATTAAATATGGTTTTTACACAACTCATCCATGAGCCCAAGAAGGCCAAGTGTTGTAACCATGCTCTGATACCAATTTGTAACACACCTGACCCCTGAGTGACTTTCCTAGGGATGGGGCATCAAAATTTCATTTTCCTTAAGTGATCAAATCCTTAATTTGGGGTTTCTACCCCACGAGGCTCGACCAACGTTTTCTAACCATGGTCTCCATGCTCAAACCCGAGCTCAGAACCGATGGATATACCTTTCATATGTTCTTCGTCGTTCATTGGTTGAGGGCCACGTGGTGCCCATGTGGATCCACCTCACACGTGCTATTTCCAAGTTCCTTCCTCCACGGTGGAAGACCATCCACTGTCTAATCCCATGGCTTGATTTACTCTCTTTCTCCTATATTGACTGTGGAGGAATTCGACACTTCGATGCTTCACACCTCTTTACTATTTACACACGAGACCACCCAAAGTTGTGAACCTCCGATGTCCCGTAAGATCACCATGTGGCTCTGGCCTCTAGTTCGTTTAGTCTCTCTATCATACTACAAATGAGACCTTCTGGAGTCTCGGTTACTTCACCAACCACGTTGGCTAGGCGGACACATATCAAGAACTAACACATAGAAGGGGTCAGGATGACACATTTTAAGTTCCAATGGGCCTATAGGGTTTGTGATGCACACGAATATGGGTAACATGTGTCATGTCAAGCTAGGGTCCACAACACCCTGGGTGGCGTCACTGCACCTCGTCACCATAGATTGGTAGCCTTCTACATAACTCATATCTCATGATCGAGATCCAGTCACGTAAACTTATAGATCTATGGCTCTGGTTGCCTTGGGGATTCAATGTTCAAAAGTGTTGCTATGAAAAATCCTCTTACCTCCCAAAGTTTCCAATCTCCAAATTAAAGGGGCTAGCGCCACGACTCCCCGATATATCGAAGACTAGGAAAAGGATTCGAAGGATCCCACAAACTACGATTCTGGGTGCTTCACAGCTCTGGACTTCGGGGTTTTAGATACTGGTTTAGTTGGCAAGATAGGTTCACCCAACCATCTGGGGAACCACCTATCGCCGGTCAATCTTACGGGAAACAGAGTCTCTCGATTACCTTTGGCCCATAAAAGGCTGGTAAGGTCGGTCATACCCTGAAGTCCTGGACTTCCGGAGCTCCAAAGCCAAGGGAACATAGCTTCCTTAGGCTTAGCCTAAGGTTACTAGGTATTGTTCATATGGGTCCTCTCAAACAGATCTTGTCTTCTAGTCTTCCAAATGAAGAGACCTCCCATTTTCAAGGATTCGACTTCACTATCCTTCCTGAGCTTTACCATGAAATGGTTAAGGACTTGGGTCTATAATTCCGGCCACACGACAGGGAGTCTAAAAGAGATATTCTCATCAGACGAATAGGTTCAGGTCGACACGATGTTTCATATCTCAATCGTCCTACAAGCTTATGCCCTAAAAAGCCTCAGGAGATAAGATAGGCATACAAAATATCAGTCAAAAGTTTAATTTCACAAAGATATGGAGGCATACATATATCATAACCATTCCACACATAACCCATTTATAAATACACATATGTGTGAATCCAAGCATTCATCCATTATTCCAGTTCAATACATAAAAAAGGAAGATACTTATCAGAACCAAATAACATGAAGCAACTGCTAAAATGGGTGCTCGTTTCCACCCAACCATAGGCTCAGTCACTCCAAACAGATTTACCTCTAGCCACCCCCAAGCTAGACCATGATGCTCTGCAACATAATCCTTTCTTCCGGCTCAACAACAATAGGGACGAAGGTTAATCTCCTCCTCCCGCAAGATCTTGGAAATGGTTTACACGATACCAAGAAAGGAGGATTGGCCTCATTTATCAGATTGCATCATAACCTTCTCAGCCATATCCTGTGACAAGAAATCTTATTTTCTAGTTCTTCCTTGACCCCGATAGCTTCACCTCTCGTCTCTGCACTCTTCACAAGTATTCCGCTACCCACCACACCTTCCTTTCTTGCCTCCTTCAACAAGGTTGCATGTGGCTCAAATTCTCATCCCTTGGTCAGGTCTAGAATCCTTACAAATGGTTTTTCTTCCCCATCCCCTCATTAACTCTTGAGGAGGTCTTCCCACCTACATGCCTAATTGTAATTCATTTCTGGGTTAGAGGACTTTTCTGGTCCTGAGAAATTAAATCCAGTAAGGTACTGGTTTGGTGAAGGTTAATGCAACCATTCCTGGTCCCCTTCACCATCTATTTTCATAGAATTCATGGTCTTTCTTAGTACATCCCCCTTCCAGCAGTCATGCAACACTTATCCATTTTCTAGTAAATAACAAAATTTACATTCATTGACCTTTTATACAAAGGTCCATCGAATCAAACATTCAAACATATTGAGTTTTTCATAGTCTTTTGGCCATTATAGTTATATTTAAAAAGAGGGGGAAACTCGGTGTTACAATCTGTGACTCCGTCAGTTATACAATTTTTTGACATTTTTTGTTATATGCACATATCTCCATCCCTCTCATTCCAAAAAATCAAATACCCCCCCCCCAAAAAAAATATATATATATAATGAAAAATATATAAACACAAATCAAAGTGACATGAGAAACATTCACAACACATACAATCATGGTCATTCTTAACAAAAATTAAGAAAATCACACTTCAAAATATAGACTCCCCTCTCTTCTCCTAGCCTAGCGAACCAATGCTTTATTCTCCTCTCTTTCTCCTAGACCATAAAACCAATTCTCGTATCTCTTCTCTGCTCTATTTTTTTCTTCTCTATTCTCTGACCTATTTTCCTTTAAGTCCTTTTTTTACCCACTCATTGGACTTTAAATTAATTTAATTTTGGTTTTAGGAACAAAATTTTGCGTCATGTACTATAAGTCCCATCGCTACTACTTTTCATTTTTAACAACATCCTTGGCATGCAACTCAATTTTCCATCTTCATCCTTACACTGATGTTTTGTTCAACAAACACATTCCCCAATGAATCATAATGAGAATGACACCATTATCACATGACTTAGTTTTCTATCTTCAGTTCCCATTACCATCATTTTCAATGAACAACTTTCCATACCTTTCCTTGACTTTCAATGACATTCCTTTCCTTTCCATTTCATTCGATGAAATTCCATGCCATGCCTTTCCTTGACATGCCTCAACTTTCTATGAAATGTCTTTCCTTTCCATGCCATGCCAACCATTCCTTTCCATTCCATTTCACGCCATCCCATGACTTTCCTTCTCATGCCTTGCTTTTCCTTTTCTTGCCATGTCATGCCATACCATACTTTTCCCTTACTTGCCTTGAATTTCCATGTCATGTCATGCCTTCCCTTTGAGATATAATAGGTTGAGGAGTGTGCTTGGCACATAAAACTCCCCAACAGGTATTAAGCCCTAAATAATGGCACATTAACCCTTAATTGGGGCATATTACATTAGTAATTTTATTTTATTTATGTCACATTGGGTCCATTAGTTGTAATTGTACCTCCTAGTCTCCTATATATACCAAGGAGACCTTTTCATTTGGAATCATATGCTATTTGGAAATTTATGTGTTGTACAAGGAGGATTCCCCCTCGAAGAGGCTTATTATATGAAATTATGTCTTTTTCAAGGCGTTGAGTACTTATTCTGAGGTTGTTTTATGCTATTTTGATATTTGGTTCTTAACATTTGGTACCAGAGCTCAAGGTCTTGGGGTTTCGTTGTTGCATCTAAGATACCTTGGAATTTTCTCTATAAATTTTTTTAAACGATGTTTCAGAAGGAACCCATTGGACGATATTTAGTATACAGATCAAGGTACGTGGGGCTCAAATTTGATCTCCCGAGTCTGTATACTTTCAGAGATATAGCCTTTGTAAGATAGGGTTCTGGAATCATCCTAAATTTAGTCATCGCATATTTTTCACTATAAACGTTTTTTGTAGTGTTTAAGACCCTGAAACCTCAATGATATTCATATATATTATCAAGGCATCTTTGTAAAAATTTAATCTTTTGAGGCATCCTACGTTTGGAGATACACCCTCTGTAAGATAGGGTATTTGACTAGTCATATTAACTAGTCTCAAACTAGTCTTCCGAGTAAAACAATGATATCTACTTCTTTGAGTATCCAAATTAAGTGAGACTAGTTACATTGGATATTGGATAGTATGTAGTAGTTTTGGTACAATTTTCAGAATCAAATATGAGATATTGTGCTCTTGGCACACGTTACAAGTACGCTCTCCTGTAAGGGAAAAAAATAAGAAAGTTGTGGGGAAGTTACCATAAATTCCACATGTGACATCCAATTTTGATCAGACCTATGGAATGGTAATGAAGACGTATTATAGAACTACAAAAATAAATTTTCAGACCGATAAGGGCGGAAATTTTGGAGATGTAGTAGAAGAGAGATCATCTAGCAGAACCACCTTGAAATCAAGGTTTAAAAGTGATACTTGGCCAACATGCCACCAAAAAAGGGAAATTCTACACCAATTAAGCCTCCACACAATCCTACTTGGACTCTTGATGAAGGTGAAGAAATGCGCAAGGACATAAATGATTTACAAAAGAAGACAATAACAAAATATGAACTATAAGGAATGATGGATTCAACTGAAGCTAAGTTGGAGGCAATACTGGATACTAATATGGATGGTTTAAAAAGGGAGATCCTGGAAGGATTGAAAAAATTCCTAATAGAGAGGCCACCTGAAAGTGAAAATATATCTCGTGAAATTCATGATGAGAACACAAGGAAGATGAATCAATACTAGAGAAACTCCAACTTTGGGTTGAAGACCAACCACTTTCCTAACATCAATATGAGGAATTTTGATGGCAAGGATCCAATCACATGGATACTTCAAATGGAGCCGTTCTTTGATCTACATGATGTGCCACATACACAAAAGGTACGCAATTCTTCTTTATATTTAGAACCTAACCAATTTGTGTGGTATCGATGTATTTGTTCTCACAAATCACTTGTCACTTGGACAATTTTCATGGAAGAAATGATATCACACTATGAGGATACAAGGAGCAATACGTTTTTTATCCAATTGATAAATATCAAGCAAAAGGGTTCAGTTGCGGAGCACATTGAGAACTTACAAAGATTGAATATAATGGTAATGGATATTCTAGAAGAGCACATGATTGATGTATTCATAGGAACTTTAAAGGATAGCATTCAACATGAGGTTCACCTTTGGGAACCCAAATCATTGGAGAATGCATTCAGGGTGGCGAGAAATGTTGAAAGTAAAAATATGGCCATGGATACTATAAGGACCACTCCTAACATCTATTGAGAGAATAATGGTCCTTCTTCTAAAACACCTCAACCTATAGGGCTGACACCTCAACAATTGGAGGAAAGAAAAGAAACATTTTTATGCTTTAATTGTCACAACAAGTACAGTAAGGGACATAAGTGTGGTGAGAATAAATTATTCTACATAGATTGTGAAGAGAAACAAGAACAAGAAAAAGAAAAAGAACCATCTCAAGATGAAAAGATAGAAGAGATTTATTCTTAAGAGTTGAATCCCACGATATCATGTAATGCATTGGCTAGAATTAGCACTCCTCAAACCCTCAAGATTGAAGGATATATCAAAAACAAAAAGGTAATAGTCCTAATTGATTCTGGTAGTACTCATAATTTCATTCACTATAAATTAGGCAAAGCTATCAATTTCTTTATATATCCAGTGCCATAGTTTCAAGTAATGATTGAAGATGGAGGAACTATCAATTGCTTAGGAAAAATCAATAAGATCAATCTTACTATAGGGGAATATGTAATGAATAGTACAATGATTTATATCCCCATGGGTGGTGTTGATGTTGTACTAGGAGGGAAATGGTTACAATGATTATGAACAATGGCTTTTAATTTTCAAGAAATTTTCATGAAATTTTCATTGGAAGGAAAAGAAATTGAGTTAAGGGGTATCACAAGGAAACCCAATAAGTTGATAAGATCTAATAGCATGAAAAAAGTATTGAAAAGGGGGCATCAAGGTGTAATTATACAACTATGATCACTAGACGTTGAAACATATAAGCCATATATTCCCCTAGAAATCCATGGGATCATTGATAAGCATCCCAGAGTATTTGAAGGTATTCCCAAAGGTATTTCACCCACTTGAAATCATGATCATGCTATTCACCTAATTTATGGGAGTTTTCCTCCTAACATTAGGCCTTATAGATACCCTTATTCCCAGAAGAGTGAAATTGAGCATATGGTTGAAGAAATGTTAGAGGATGTCATTATTATACCTAGCCAAAGTTCTTACTCTGCATTGGTGGTAATGGTACTCAAGAAAGAGGGCTCATGGCATATGTGTCTAGATTATAGAGAGATCAACAAGATCACTATTAAAGATAAGTGTCCCATTCCCATCATTGATGATTTTTTAGATGAACTACATGGAGAAATCTATTTCACAAAGTTGGATCTTCATTCAGGGTATCATCATATTAGAATGAAAGAAGCAGATATCCCAAAAACATCATTCTAAACTCATGAATTCCATTATAATTTTTTTTTCATGGCTTTTAGCCTTATGAATGCACCTTCCACATTTCAAGGGTTGAGGAATTCCATTTTCAAGCCCTTCCTTCAAAAGTTTGTGGTAGTACTTTTTGATGATATACTAATCTATATAAAGTCTTGGGAGGATCATGTGTGACATGTTGACAAGGTGCTAGAACTACTAAAGGAGCAACAACTATATGAAAAACCAACCAATTGTTTCTTTGGGGTGAAGGAGGTAGAGTATTTGGGTCATATTGTATCTCATGAAGGTGTCAAGGTATACCCTAAAAATATTAAGGCCATGATGGACTAGCCAATTCCCAAAACATTGAAGAATCTTAGAGGATTTTTGGGTTTGACAAGTTACTACCGCAAGTTTGTTCAGAACTATGGAAGAATAGAAACACCTTTAACAACATTAACTAAGAAGGATGCATTTTCATGGACTCCAGAGGAAAATCAAGCTTTTGAACAACCTAAAGTGGTGATGTGAAAATCTCTTGCCTTGACCACACCAAACTTCACAAAAACCTTTATTGTGGAATTATATGCCTCGAGAAATGGCATTGGTGATGTTCTAATGTAAGAAGGAAGGCTGCTTTCTTTTCAAAGTCATCTTCTCAAGGGAAATGAGTTACACAAACCCATTTATGAGAAGGAAATTATGGCAATACTACATGAATTAAAGAAATGGCACCCTTACCTAATAGGTAGGTACTTCAAGGTCAAAACAAATCATGATAGTCTTAAATACTTCTTGGAACAATGGCTATCTTTAGAAGAACACCAAAAATGGGTGACCAAGATGTTGGGTTATGATTTTGAAATCATCTATAAAAAAGGGAAGCAAAATGTTGTGGCAGATGCACTATCAAGAAAGGATGAAGATGTTGACGCCTTTCTTTGTGCTATCACAATCATCCAACTTAATTGGATAATACAAGCAAGGGATGAATGGAAGAATGAAGAAAATGTGTGGAATATCATTCAAAGGTTGCAACATGATTCCTGTTCATCAAATACATTTACATGGAAAAATGATTCACTATGGTACAAAGATCACTTATATTTATGTAAGAACTCCCAACTCAAACAAAATTTACTATTGGAATTGCACACTGTTGAAAAGTCAACAAGAAACATGTGTCTAATTTAGTTTTCCCTTAATTAAATTAGACAATAAATATTAATCTATTATCTCATTCATAACTGAGTGATTTGGAACTGTAACAGAATTATAAGTGTAGTTAAGTGAGTTAAGATTAGTTGTATTAGTGCGAGTTCAGTGAATTAATTATTCATTAATTCACAATCAGTTAAACTCGCATGGAACTAAAGACTTGCCACGATTAACTACATGCATGTCATTCCAATGGACACCAGTTGAGATAACAGGTGAAAGGGACAGTTGGCTAT
>JZKD02S2159271.1:170595-181189 GCA_000966675.3 Picea glauca
TTTAAAAAAAATATAAAATTAATATTATATATTTAAAAAAAACACACCACACTAGAACAATAGGTTCTCTACAATTATACAATATTTTGGAATCAAATTCCATTATTAAGGTACTCAACACTTTCCCAAACAAAGAAATATACCTTATATTTTGATGGAAAAATAACATACCATTGTTTGAAAAAATAAAAATTTTCATAGTTATTTAGAATTTATATGAATAAAAGTATACACCATATTCAAATTCATTGTAACAGTACCTTGAATAATCCCTCTAAGTTAATCAATCATTTTTTTTCATGGTTTCATTTCTACTAACATGTCATGAGAGACCATCATTAGCTTTCACTCACCCTGTAGTGACTTCAACCAATGTCTCCCAGTTAATATCTTAGAAGAAAAAATAGAAGCCCCAAGCATAGACCTCAACAAAATAGTTTCTAACTTCCCCTCTAATATTTGGACTCTCTTTTTTTATGGATCCATGTCCCAAGAAGGAGATGATGCTAGATGCATCTTTATTGAATCAACAAGTAAATGTAGCTACTGATCATGTAGGTTGGAGTTTGAATGGACTAATAACACTGTTGAATATGAGGATTTTTCCCAAGGACTCAAGAAATCCATTGTCCTGAAGATTAAATAATAAGTGGTCTTCAGATATTCAGAGATCATTGCTAGATAGGTAAAAGATACCATACATTGCAATTCAACTCATTTAAGAAATTGCTAGAAAGAGGTGCATACACTAATAGAGAGTTTTCAAGCATTCAACATCACCATTACTCCTCGGTCCAATAATGTTCTTATTGATTCTCTTTCCGCAACAAACTAAAGGTTGTCTCCTATTAAGGGCTCTAGGTTCACCATAGAGTTATTGTACTGATTGGAGAGTATTTGAGAGAGATGAAAAAATTATATCCTTCTTGACGAATATTGAAAATTTTAAATACTTGGCTACTGATGACAAGGTGTTCCAAGAAATGCTTAGTGAAGAATACGACGGTGAAAATAATTATTACAAATACAATAACGCTACCAAACCTAAACTTCACACAATACCTAAGGGGGTATCACATTGGATTCAGACAATTAAATTGTGACATAGCACATCTGTTTGTGGGATAATAAAGAATACCCCTAATTTCACTAAATATTGAAAAAAAAACCCTAAAATCCTTTTGTTGACTCCCCTCTCAACACATATGTACAATTTTAAAACCCCTTATTTTTACCATATATCTTAGGTATCCATTGTTTTCATGGAATTTTCAATACCCCTTTTTATTTCTATCCTTAGTATACGTGCCATCGAAGTTATTGTTAAATATTAGGTTGGATTGATATATTTTCATGAACCACCCCACTTGTTCATATCCATGTGTTTCGTGACCTAGGAGAGTGGTAAGCCTTTGCACATGACTTGCAAAGAGGTATGCTAGTGGGTATCTGGAGGTCTATCACCAAGTGGCATACTCATGGGATTGCAAGAGAAAATGAAACAAATAGTGAGAGATCCCTTTTATTTCATCATCTTGGGTGTATATTACTACAATTTCTCATTCTTACCTTCACTTTCATTGGTGGATTTTATCACCATCATTTAAGAAATTTGTAATTCACCTTCAACCCTTATAGATTTCTAGTGCTCTCTTTTCATGTCTTATAAGAGAGATTTTTATTTATCCTACATCAATAAAATTGTCCCTAAAACCATAAATTTTCACCACTAGAAACATATTTGGAAACCACAATGTTCACCACTTAAGAACTCACATTAGTACCTCCATTGTAAACATTATTTTGGAGACATATAAACCTATCACACGTCTTTAAAAACATATAGTTAATTGTAATTAGAACCAACAATCACTACTAGATTTGGATATAAATTATAGCCAACATTAGTGTTGTCAGAATGACATTAGAAATAAGTATATTTCAAGATCATAACCATTATTTTGGTGTTCCTACATCATTTCAGAGGCAGGAATAAAAATTCGATCTATCGATGCTCTATGAGGCCATGTGGAAACTTCTTCATGACCTCATTTTTTTCTTTATGGATGTCAGACTTCCAAGGTCTCCAATTACATCAACCAAGTAGTTATTCATTTTATTTCTACAATTTATTTTTCCATTCACCTTGGCTCACAAATCCATGAACCACCACTTCATTTTGTGCCTTCAGTTTTTCATCACAATGTTACAAACTACAATCCATCAATGCATAATATACATTTCTATGCTTATAAGATTGGTAGCTGACCAAGAAACCCACACATGAATTCTCATCATCTTTTTTGTTTCCCATCAACAAATGTAACTATTGCCTCTACACTACATGATCTGAATGATTATTGTGACATAAAACAAATCCCCATAGCTTGTGCATAGTATTGGAACTATTTATAACAACAAATCAATCTCATTGTATACCAGAACGTATCTCACACATACTTCCATGTGAAATTAATCAAGTAGTCATTGCCAATACTCTACATGTCTCTCTTAAAAACAACTTAAGTGTAGATCATTGCATCTTGCAGATCACCTTTGAAGTTGTTAATATCTTTATTTTTAGGGAAAAGGTAAGTTAGAACTTCTTGCTGAGATAACATAAATATAAATGAAGAGTCCTCACAATTTTGTCTGTTTGGAGAAAAGGGTCATCACAGGTTTTGAGTATTTTCTAAAAAAAAATGTTCACTGTGAGAAAATGAAAACTCAATGATGATAGAGTGAAAATTCAATGATGATTATGATAGTGAAAATAACCTTATACTCTTTGTACCTCTTATTCATAGAAGGATGACAAGCTAAAACCACCATCTAGGCCACATTTGCAATTTTGTCTAAAAATTGTCATGTATAGCACTTGCGTAACACACTCACGCTACGAAAGTAATATAAGCACACAAGGATATAAAGGTTAGAAAGAGGTGATTCATATACTGATTTTGAAATAAGTATAGGTCTCCAACAAGCTACTACTACCATAAAATGCACATGTTTCAAGAAAAATCACTGAGCTATGCAAACACTGTAGGTAGCATTTGCACAACGTTAAGCTTCAGTTTGATACGCAAGGGTGAAAGAGTTACCCAAGAACACACAAAATGCCTCGAAATGGTCTCCAGATGCACCTAATGACTCATCACAACATCATATTCTAATTTTTCTGAAGATCTATGATTGTATAATATTTATTGTTTTACATTAAAGATGGTCAAAATTGAATTTACTATTTTTAGTAAGGTTGTTTAGGAGTTGTTCTCCTTCAATGTAACCAGATCCATGCTTATAGGTGGCAATAGTTTGACTCCTAGTAGCCTATTGTGGAAATAGGTTCTTATATATTTGATGACTTTTGATGTAAAGGGGCGTTTTTCGTCTTGGTTGAGAAAATCCTTCCGTTATAGCTGTAAAATTATGTATATCTTCATGAGTTTTAAATACAAGCAGAGAGTGTTTTTTGGTAGAAGAGATTCATCACAGTGTACTCTTTCAGTGTCTTTCCCTCTAGTTCACATTCATTTCTCTTATGTTCTTTCTTCTAAGAATAACTAAGAGTAAATGATTGGAATTCATCCTTGATAGATGCTCCCTTCATATAGTTAATGCAGGTGTCATGTTTTAATGATTGCAGGTCCATAATTCACCCTTGTTAGGTGCTTTGTTCATTGTAGTCATCCTTTATGTTATTTCTTCTAAAGTTACAATTGAGAATTCATCCTTATTAGATGTTCTCATTTGTAATTGGATTTTATTATTTATGTCTTGCGATAATATGAATATTGTTTATTACTGAAAGATATGCTTACTTTGCCTATGTTCCATGAGGAGTACATTGTTGTGTTAATATTTATAATATATCTCAGAATTTGACTCCATTTCCCAATGGAATATACACTCAACCCTTTCCCAATCTTTTAAACTTGGATTTTGACAGAAGATCTAGCCATTGCACTAGATATACAACTAGTTACTGAGGTAACATTGGGTGATTGAGTTGCATGAGAGATCCCTCTTTGAAATGGGAAAGGCTAGATTCCAGTTTCCAAGAATTTTATGGTTACCTATGGGTTTCTTTGATGCAGCCCAAAGAAATTAAAGAGTGATAACATTTTGACGTCGTTGTCAGTGAATGAAGGTGAACTCTTACTTGGTAGAAACAACAAAGTTCATATCTGATTGTTGATGGTGGACAGTATTCAGACACAAGGAGGATGTAAATCATCAGAACGGCGACTCCATATTCAGAAGAATTCAAATTTTATAGCTTTCATGGTGACTCAACTGGCCGAAGATGGATTCCAGATATGCAAGGTATTCTCCAATGAATCGATCTCACATTCCTAGTTTTCCAAATTGCCTTCCTCCTATAGATTGGAAAACTTATTTGCCTAAATTCAAATATGGGAAAGGAGATGATGTTTCCTTTCACTTGATTAAATTTCACATGCACATATCTAGGCTAGGGGTTGAATTTCATGAGGATTGTTTGATGAAAATGTTTATGGCTACTGTAGAGGGGAAAGAAATATTATGGTATGAAGGTTTAAAACCAGGTAGTTTATACTCTCTTAAGGGTTTCCAAATAAAATTCTTTAAGTATTATGGAGAATATGATCCTGCATTCTTGGTGTTTAAGGATTGTTGTAAATTTTGTGAAGGCTTCATTCAATACCTTGAAAACACTTTTGGTGATGAAGAATGTATGAATGATGAAATCATAGAGCCTCTTTTTGAACATTTATCCCAACAACAAATAGTAAATCCTCCCTTGGATGAAGATGGAGCTGATTAAGAGCTTGTTGTTGAAACTCATTTTCCTTCTCCAAAGTTTTATGAAGATGTTCATGAATATTTTCAGCAAAATGTAGCTTCTCCTTTGGATGAAAATCAAATAGATCATCATCTTGATGTAGACATTCATGTTCCTATTTATGGGATTAATATAGATGTGAAAAAATATTATCAGATATTAAATAACCAAGAAAGAAATGAGGTTTGTCATTCAGATGGGTTTTCAGAACAATCATTTTCTGAATTTCAAAAGCAATTTTATCAAAACCAGAGCATTGAAAATTTTCAACCTTTTCTCAAGCCATCTACCCAAGAGAACAATAAGTTTAATTTAAATGAAGAGTTGCTACTCGCATATAAAAATCATGGTTTAGAGTTTGAAAAGAGTAATGATGAAGGGAAATTTATCCTCAATCCTTTTGAAAATCAAGATGGCATGTTAATTGAACTATATAAAAGGTCATTTTTGGACATTCCTCACCTACATGATGTGGCTATTGCATTTGAATATGTCGATTATTTTGATCTTGAGCCTGATGAAACAGAACAAGGAACACAATTTAATAATAGAGGGAAATCGTTTGTTCTTGTTAATTTTCAAGAAAGGGTAGCAGTTTGTGTTCTTCAGGATCCATTTTCATTTTGGTTGGAATCATCAAGGAAGGTAAACCTTGTAGTATTTTTGGATCAAGGATATCATTTTCAACATAAGCTTGAGTTGTCTTTTTCAAAAAATTTATACCTTCCAAGAAAATTTGAATGCATCCTTTATTTGAATAGCCATTTGTTGGATTGGCTTCATTCACACTTTTGCATTACTTGATTGAGCAATAATTTTCAGCAGATTGGAGTGGAGTGTGAAAATAAGCTTGTTGGTCGAGCATCATTTTCAACAATTAATTTTTAGTTTGCAGTATAGTATAGTTTGGTTTACATTGCATATTTTAGTGTACATAGTGTCCTAGAAGAAGTTATCAATTGTAAGAAGTTTTTTTTCAGTTACAATTAATTGGTTACAAGTCAGGTTGTTGGACAGATCAATTTACAAGTTGCATATATCTGAGTTTTGGATCATCCTGATGGATAAGGAATGTGGTCTGGTGTTCTTTGCTACCTCATTGGGAGGATAGCATCCCCATTGGAGCCAAATGTTAGCATATTTATTTTTAGGGAAAAGGTAATCTGGAAATTCTTGCTGAGATAGAAGAAATATGAATGAAGAGTCCTCAGATTTTGTCTTTTTGGAGAAAATGATCATCACAGGTTTTGAGTATTTTCTAAATATTTTTGTTGATTGTGAGAAAGTGAAAAGTCAATGATGATAGAGAACAGTGAGGATGTTATCGGGTTCAAGATGTATTTTGAAAATCACCTTATACTCTAATCTGGATGGATCTAGGGAACATCATGAAAGTTTCAAAAGTGTCCCAGGAGGCTCATAATGGCCTCAATAGACAGAGAAAGGGAAAAAATTCAAAGTTCCAAAAACTCCATGGAAATGACATTATCGCAAAGAGTGTGTCACAATATTTCCAATGGTGCAAATGACTCATCAAACGGAGTTACAGATTGAAAGATATTGACGGTCAAAGTTTGGTCAACCTAGCCTAGTCAATAGGGGATGAGTCACCATTCATACTGCTGACGTCAACATCTATACAAAACATGTGGTAGGAGAAGGAATGTGACACATGGAATGATGACATCATCATGGTGATGTGGAAGCACCAGAGGCTGCCATGTGTCACCTAGTTTTGGCATTTTCGAGTCGATCGGTGGACCAATCGGATCATGCCACGTGGAAGTCCATACAGTGACATGGCAGGATGATGAGGCATTCTGTACATTGATGTGGTAGGGTGATGTGGAAGTATGTACAATGATTTGGTAGTTCTTACAATGACATGGCAAGGTGATGAGGCATTCTATACAGTGATGTGGTAGGGTGACATGGTAGTCTGTACAATGACATGGCAGTTTGTACAGTGACATGGTAGGATAGTGTGGCAGCTAAGGTGGTAGTCTGTACAGATGGCGTGGCCTCTGTATAGACACATGGCTTCCTCTAGAAGTGCAAGTGGTAGCGTACGACTCGGCCGACAAGGCATTGAATCCATGCCTTCATGGAAACTGATTGGACATTAGTGGGCCAATAGATGGGTGCCACGTGGCCCAATCATAGGACACCATGTGGCACCCCCAAAATTCCCAATGAGGGCATGTGACCAAATATTAAAAAAAAATAGGATATAATGGACCCCGTCATATCTAGCAGAGGTCCCGCTATATCTAGCAGTTCCACCAAGTTAGAACCATTGCCTAATGCAAGACCACAATTATAGCCATAACCCAAAATGGGGATGCCCAGGGACTTGACCCCAAGACCTCCCCCTACCTTTATGCCTTCACACATGCATGCCAACCAGCTCGGCCAATGGCCCTATTGGGACATATAACAAGAACTTTTCTTAAGAACCCAGTCTGCTAATGCACGGGGGGAAGGAGGAGCGTGCCAGTGCTCCCAAGTCCGTACTGGGCATGTTTTCCAATGCAGATGTCAGATCATTAATTGCACAGGGTTGCACGCAAATCAAGACAGAGGTCTAGAGGAGCCTTGAAGGTGCCTATGTCCGATGGAGATGATTTGACAGTCTTTTTAGGTAATTCAATGACGAGGTATGTTTTTGAAGCAAAGCTTCAGATCAACAAGCTAAGATTTGGAGAAGCAAATGTAAGCATGCTTTTCAATATGTTTTTTTGTCATTAATTATTGCATCATAACATGTGTGTTACAGGTCTAAAGGAGCATGGAGAGGCTGCAACAAGGCATCAAGATCAGCTTATTCCTTCTATATCTTCTTTTCTTCTCTTCTTCCACATAAAACCAATCAGTTACATGTGACAGAGAAATTGTACAACTTGCATGATGAGTGGTCAACAAAGATGTTCTAAATATCATAGTTTCAGGATCTTTGTATGGGATGCATATATATGCTTGGATCTGAGTAGCATATCTAAGGAACTCTATGGCTCCATGATGATGGGGATAATCTTTTATTCTTCCTATTTTTATGTATTGAGTATGTGGAAATGATGTCCATGTCAGTATCATGGATTCCTCATGAGCATGAGAAGTTGTGAAGCTTGTATACATTCCTGGTAACATTCTGATCTCTTGTTGTCATCACCGAAAAGGGAATTTGGCCTTACAACTTATAAAGGAGAGACATCATTACAATGAGGAGAATAAAGCGGTCAAGCTTTGGAGCATGACCCGGAGACGTAGCCCACATCAGGTGAACTCCATTATCAAGTGAAGTGTCATATCCATTATGTGTATTACGTTCTTATGTTTCTTTTCCATGAATTTCTGAACACATATTATTAAATGCAAGCATGACATGTAACACATAAGGAAACTAAAGAGGTTTTCATTCACTTCGGATTTAATGTTATAAAGACTTCAACTTTACCTTTAATTGCAAATCGCTCAAGTAAAACGATCTATAGCTAACCCTTTGAAGGAGTCATAGAATCAATCAATTATTGGAAACTAAACGCCCCCAGGTTCATATCATGTGGTATCAGAGCAGGCTTGATACTGATTGCATTTGTTGAAGCTGAGAATGGAAAGATCGCCAAAGAAGTTGTGGTTCAATGAGCTTCAAGACTCAACCAAATCCTTCAAGCAAAGAATGTTGGATTGAATACATTGTTGCATGTTGTAGAAGAAGAGAACGAAAGGTTGCAAGAGCAGTTGCAAGCCATGAATATGCAGACACGGGAAGGCTCTATGAATAAGATGGTGATAAGACCATATCGTGACCATGGAAACTTCACCAGATATGAATGCGAGCATGACAATGAAAATACATGCACACTTTGTCAAGCAAATGAAGATGACCTACAAGCATCCAGGAACCAAGGAGGATTCCTAGAAGCATCTTCGACTGATCCTTCTCACCAAGAACAATTGGAAACATCTCAAGAGGCAGACCAAAAGTCCTAGTTTGAGATGGAGGTAAATAAACCATGTGTAGTTCCTTTCTTGATTAATGTTGATGACTCTATTGAAATCCTTGAACAACATGCTTCTTGCATCAGCTTAAAGTTGATGATAAAAATGGGATACGAAGGAGGAGGCCTTGGAATTAATGGCCAAGGTATTGTGGATCCCATCGAGGAAGTGGTTTGGCCTCGATATGCTCAGATAGGTTATTTCCCAAGGGATGTTGGAGAAATATACAAAACCATTTGGGAAGAAGATCCTAGGATAGTCACTAAGACTCCAGAGGTCAATAGTTCATCAGGAGATGAAAGTGATTCAGTGCAGGCCAAGAGCATAGATTCTCATGATTGAGGATTTGAGACATCTCCAGGGAGAGATGAGGATCACAATGGTAGAGTTGAGACAAAATATTATTTCGAGTCTGACCCCAGATGAAGCTCACCGAGGTATAAGAAATCTCAAAACTCTAAAATGTCATTTGATTATAAGCATTCTAATAATATAAAATAGAGATTGTGGCATCAAAGACCATGCACTTTTTGTGGATTGAATAATGATGCAGTATCCAAGTGTTGGAAGAGATAATCCTTGTGAAATAAGGTTATGCAAACTAGGAGAAGGATGAGGATAACATATTTCTTTCCACACACATAAAAGAGCAGGGGAAATGCACCTTTGAAGGAGAAAAGCTACTGCAACCATTGTAGCAGAGAAGGGAATCATGAGGCCACTTGTTGGGCCTTACATTAATATCTACACTCAAAGAGGAAAAAGAAGACCATGCAGACACCTCCGAGGTAGACAACCAAGCAAGCAGTGCTGCAGGGAAATCCGCCACCAGGAGGAAACCAACTACCAGAGAAAGGACAACTCAGTAAAAAGGACATGTTCGACATAATGGCTGAACGAATGGGGAAAATCCTTGAGTTAGTTGAGAGTGGCCATATTTGTAAACCACATGTTGTGATTCATACCCCATAGAAGGGTATTATGTAAAAGTGATAATTGTTAATATCACTCATTTTCTGGCACATGTTGATATTGTTAGGCCTTGTGAGGTATTTTGGGTACGGGTTTCTTATTGCAAGTCCAATGGAAATGAAAATTTTTGGGGACTAAAATTCCTTTTAGCTGGGAGGTGTGAATCGGATGGATGTAGGGAACATCACAAAAGTTTCAGAAGTGTCTCAGGAGGCTCAGAATCACCTCAGTAGACAAAGAAAGGGAAAAAAATAAAATTTCCCAAAAATATATGGAAATGACATTATCACGAAGAGTGCATCGCAAGATTTCCAATGGTGCAAACTACTTGTCAAACAGATTTACAGATAAAAATATATTTGCGGTCAATGTTTGGTCAACCTAGCCCAATCAACAGGGGATGAGTCAGCATCCGTATTGTTGATGTCAGCATTGATCCATATTATTTTCGGCATGAAATGAGAGCGAAGATATAACAAAGAAATGCACAGAGATATCGCAGATATTCAATAATATAATATAAATTTATCAGAAATACAACCATAAACACAGGTATAGAGTAATACATGATTTCTATTAATGAAAGAAATGTATAGAGACTGTAAAAAATACAGAGTGAAAGACTCACTAGAATGGTGGAAGCTTATCTCTTATAGAGATGTGACGGGTACCCTCATTCACAAGAAGATGAGTACAATGAGGCTCTGAAGGCCTTTTTACAATAAACAGGAATGCCAAAAACCCTAGACATCCAAAAACCTAACCCTAGGAGATGAAGCGCCAAAAGTCATGTGG
>JZKD02S2159271.1:181239-191308 GCA_000966675.3 Picea glauca
AGACATCCAAAAACCTAACCCTAGGAGATGAAGCGCCAAAAGTCATGTGGGCCCCGTTTGGGTAAGTTAGTACATCAACTTCCCAGGGTCGTAACTTTTGCATACGATCTTTGTTCTAGGTGTATGATAACTCATTGGAAAGGTATAATCAAGGAGATTCATTTTGGGGGCTCAATCATGCCTTTATCTATCATTGAGAACCTCTATCTCGAAAAACCTTCATTTAGGCCCTCAAAATGGCCCTAGAGGTTAAAACCTGCTAAAAATAGTAAATTGCCAAAATTGCTAGAAAACTGTTTTGAGCTAGTCGGAAAAAGTGGGTGGCCACCAATATCCACCTGGATCAATCCTCCCTCATTAGGAAGAAATGGTATCCATTGCGTTGAGTTCCTGGGGGAGAGGGAAAAGCATTTTCTATATCTGCATCTTGGTGAGCTACTTGTATTGTTGGAGACATTGTGTTGCTCAGCTTGTGGAAGTATGTCAAGAACCTGTTGAGGTTGAGGCTATTCAACAAGTCGAGATACATGAGAGGATGGTGTGCAAAAAGAATATTTTCACTTTGCTGTAGCCTTGTCGACCTACTTCTGTTGGATAGAAGGTGCTTGGGGCGAGGTTGTAGTGGTTGCAATGTCCTTCTGTTCTCCTTTTGAACAGATTGTGAAGAAGCTAAATTTTGCAGTATGATATACTACCTTGCGACACTTTTTAGGTGGAACAATAGTCGGAAATACCTTTGGTATTCTGTAGAGATGACCCCTCAAAGTAATAATGACACTATGGGGTCGAGACTCATAAACAACATGGCGCTTCCACATATATGGCTGGCCCAAGAGAACATCACAAACATCCAATGGGGAAAAATCACATAATACCTCATCCTTGAAGGGATGGATGTCGTGTGAAAATTGACATTGCTGGATGACATAGAGATCTCGTCCTTGGCGAAGCCACCCTATGTTGTATGGTTGCGGGTGTGGTGTTGTCGACAATCCCAACTGTTTGACGACATCTGCTAAGATGAGATTCTTCTAGCTTTCACTATCAACAATAAAATGCATCAGGGTCCTCTTTACCCACATCTATGAATGAAAAAGGTGCTCCCCCTCTTCGGGATCTGTTGGTTCTTCTGGTTGAATTGTTGCAGTTGCGACAATAGCAGTGGGGTCTGCGTCAATGATCTGTCCTTTACTAGTATTTTCAGAATCGGATTCTGAATCAGGGTTCGGCTCCTTGTCTTTGATCTCAACCACCAATGACTATTTTGAGTGACATTCTTCGGGTGTTGTGCCAGGGGATTTTGTGGAAATCGCACCATTTTCCGGTGTCCTTCTTTGTCTTCCCGTGACCCTTCTTTTCCTATGTCTTGGACTGGTTTTCGGGAGACTATTTGTTAGGGCTATCTTTGTCATACTTTGGTTGTTGTGGATTTGCAGAACCAAACTCTTGTTTGTTCTGGTGCTTAAATTTCCGCTCAATTTTGACAACATCTCAATAAGTAGCACCGAGTGATGAGATGTCCAAAAAATCCATTTCAGTTTGGATGTATCTGTGTAGAGTCCCACGGTGTTTTAGAACCAAATGTCGCTCAAAGTCTTGGATACTTAGCTTGGTGCACAAGGTATAGAAGGTATTGGTGAACTCCAGAACTGCTTGGCCCCTCTCTTTGCACAGTGTGGTCCATCTCATGTATTGGTCCTCATAGTTGCCAATAGGGTAATACTGTTCCTTTACCACATCCACAAAAAAACCCAAGTGGGATCGACCTCATATATTCCAGACTCCTATGTGTAACTTTGCTCCCAGTAAGTTTCCTACCAATATTTGACATGAGGGAGAGCTTTAAGGAGTGCGAAGTTGATCTTTTATTTGTTAGAAAAATTTTGAACAAAGAAATAACCTTCGAGCAAAGTTAACCATTTTTCTAGGGCTTCTGCATCTATCTGTCCTTAAAATACAGGAATATCAAAATTAACTTGTACGTTGAAAGGTGAGGTGCCTCCAAAGTTGTCACTTGATGAATATGTGCCTACTGTTATCGGCAGGCGTTGAAGGATGTGGGAAAAATTCTCCATCATTTCGTCCCTCTATCGTGTGAGATCTTGCTCAAGCAACAGATTGATAGGATCGTCTACTCTATCGTTTTTCTTTTCTTCCGCCATTGAGGGTTTCTTGGGTGTGCAAGAGTGATTGTCTTCAAGAGAGACAAGCTCGAGACCCAAATTTCTATACTTGGACCTCGTAGGGGACATGCACTGAAAAAAAACCAATCAAGAGCAGCCTGCTCTGATACCATTGATCCGTATTATTTTCGGCATGAAATGAGAGCGGAGATATAACAAAGAAATGCATAGAGATATCACAGATATTCAATAATATAACATAAATGTATCAGAGATGAAATCATAAACACAGGTATACAGTAATACACGATTTCTAATAATGAAATAAATGTACAGAGACTGTAAAAAATACAGAGTGAAAGACTCGTTAGAATGGTGGCAGCTTATCTCTGAGAAGAGATTTGATGGCTACTCGCATTCGCAAGAAGATGAGTACAATGAGGCTCTGAAGGCATTTTTACAATAAAAAGGAATGCCAAAAACTCTAGACATCCAAAAAACTAACCCTAGGAGATGAAGTGCCAAAAGTCATGTGGGCCCCATTTGGGTAAGTTAGTACATCAACTTCTCAGGGTCGTAACTTTTGCATACAATCTTCGTTTTAGGCGTATGATAGCTTGTTGGAAAGGTATCATCGAGGAGATTTATTTTGAGGGCTAAATAATGCCTTAATATATCATTGAGAACCTCAATCTTGAAAAAACTTCATTTAGGCCCTCAAAATGGCCCCAGAAGTTAAAACCTGCTAAAAATAGTAAATTGTCAAAATTGCGAGAAAATTGTTTTGAGCCCATTGGAAAAGGTGGGTGGCCACCAATATCCACCTGGATCAAGAATCCATATGGATGACTTCAATATTTGTAAAACACACATGGTGACATCAGCATGGTGACGTGGCAACACTAGAGGCGGGGACGTGTCACCCAGTTTTGGCATTTTCGGGCCGATCCGTGGACCAATCGGATCGTGCCATGTGGAAGTTTGTACAATCCATATAGTGACATGGCAAGGTGACAGTAAGTCCGTACATTGACATGTTAGTGTAACGTGGAAAATCATACAATGACGTGGTAGGTTGACATGGTAGCTGAGGTGGCAGCTCATACAAATGACGTGGCCTCCATACAAACACGTGGCTTCCTCCAGAAGTGCCATGTGGTGGCATACGACTGGGCCAACAAGGAGGTGACATCATGCCTGAGTATCAGGTGAATGGATAGCATTGGGACAATATTTGGGCACCAC
This sequence comes from Picea glauca, assembly GCA_000966675.3. Taxonomy (NCBI): domain Eukaryota; kingdom Viridiplantae; phylum Streptophyta; class Pinopsida; order Pinales; family Pinaceae; genus Picea; species Picea glauca. The sequence continues at coordinate 184,608 of JZKD02S2159271.1, forward strand.
ATGGCCCAATTAGAGGGCACCATGGGGCACCCCCGAAATGCCCAGTGAGGGAAAGTGACCGAATATTAAAAAAAAAATAGTATATAGCGAAGCCCGCCATATATGGCAAAGGTCCCGCTATATTTGGCAGTTTCACTGAGTTAGAACCATTGCCAAATATGAGCCCATAGTTATAACCATAACCCAAAATGGTGAGGCTCGTGGGCTTGACCCAGAGACTTCCCCCTACCTTTATGCCTTCACACATGTGCGCCAACCAACTCGACCAACATCCCTGTTGGGACATCTGCCCAAAATTTTGCTTAAGAACCCAGTCTGCCAATGCACAAGGGGAAGGAGGAGCGCGCTAGTTCACCTAGGTCCATATCGGGCATATTTTCCAATGCAGATGTCAGTGCATTATTTTCACAAGGTTTCACACAAATCGAGACAGAGGTCCAGAGGAGCCCTGAAGGTGCCTATGTCCAATGGAGACGATTTGAAAGTCATTTTTAGGTAATTCGGTGACACGAATCCAATGGTGAGGTCTATTTTTGCAGCAAATCTTTATAATAGGATGATACATTCTAGAGAATCCAATGTAAGCATGTTTTTCATTATGTTGTTTCATCATTAATTGTTGGAGCATAACATGCGTATTACATGTCTGAAGGAGCATGGAGAGGCTCCAGCAAGGAAACAAGATGAACTTGTTCCTTCTATCTCTTCTTTTCTTCTCTTCTTCCACATAAAACCAATCAGTTACATGTGACAGAGAAACTGTGGCACTTGCATGATGAGTGGCCAATGATGCAGTTCTAAATCTCATAGTTTCAAGATCTTTGTATGGGCTACATATATATGCTTGGATTTGAGTAGGATATCTAAGTAACTCTATGGCTCCATGATGATGGGGGTCATATTTTATTCTTCCTCTTTTTATGTATTAAGTATGTGGGAATGATTTCCATGTCAGTATCATGGATGCCTCATGAGCATGAGAACTTGTGAAGCTTGTATACATTCCTGATCACAGTTTGATCTCTTTTTGTTGTCACCAAAAAGGGAATTTGGCCTTACAACTTGTAAAGGAGATACATCATTACAACGAGGAGAATAAAGAGGGTCAAGCTTTGGAGCATGACCTGAGGATGTATCCCACATCGGGTGAACTTCATTATCAAGGGAAGTCTCATATCCGTTTTGTGTATTATGTTCTTATGTTTCTTTTCCATGAATTTATGCACATAGAATATTAAATGCAAGCATGACATATAACACATAAGGAAACTAAAGAGATTTTCATTCACTTCGGATTCAATCTTATAAAGACTTCAAATTTACCTTTAATTGCAAATTGCTCAAGTAAAACGATCTATAGCTAAACCTTTGAAGGAGTGATAGAATCAATAAACTATTAGAAACTAATCACCCTCGGGTTCATATCAATACTCTTTGTACCTCTGATTCAGAGAAGGATGACAAGATACAACCACCATATAAGCCACATTTGCAATTTTGTCTAAAAATTGTCATGTACAACACTTGTGTAGTGAGTTCACACTATGAAAGTACTGTAAGAACACAAGGATAAAAAGGTTAGAAAGAGGTGATTGGTATACAAGTTTTGAAGTAAGTACAGGTCTCCAGAAAGCCACTGCTACCAGAAAATGCACAAGTTTCAAGAAATATCACTACGCTATGCAAATTTTCTATGCAAACATTGTAGTTAGAATTTGCGCAGAGTTAAGCTTCAGTTTGTTATGCAAGGGTGGCATAGTTACCCAAAAACACACAAAATGCCTCGAAATGGTCTCCATATGCACGTGATGACTCATCACAACATCATATTTGAATTTTTCTCAAGATATATGATTGTAAGATTTTTTATTTTACATTAAAGATGGTCAAAATCGAATTTACTATTTTTAGTTAATTTGTTTAGGAGTTGTTCTCCTTCAATGTAACCATATCCATGATTATAGGTAGCAGTAGTTTGAATCCTAGTATCCTAGTGTGGAAATAGGATCTTATATATTTTATCACTTTTGATGTAAAAGGGGGTTTTTTGACTTGCTTGAGAAAATCCTTCCTTCATAGCTGGAAAATTCTGTATATATTCATGATTTTTAAATACAAGAAGAGTGTTTTTTGATAGCAGAGATTCATCATGTTGTACTCTTTCGATGTTTTTTCCTCTAGTTCACATTCATTTCACTTATGTTCTTTCTTCTAAGCATAACTAAGAGTAAATGATTGGAATTCATCCTTGATAGATGCTCCCTTCATATAGTTAATGTAGGTGTCATGTTTTAATGATTGCAGGTCCATAATTCATCCTTGTTAGGTGCTATGTTCATTGTAGTCATCCTTTATGTTATTTCTTCTAAAGTTACAATTGAGAATTCATCCTTATTAGATGCTCTCTTTCGTAATGGTATTTTCTTATTTCCGTCTTTCCATCATTTGAATAATTTTTATTGCTGAAAGATATGCTTACTTTGCCTCTATTCCCTTAGGATTACATAGCTTTGTTGATATTCATAATATATCTCAGAAGTTGACTCCATTTCCCAGTGGAATATACACTGAGACCTTCCCAATAATTTAAACTTGGATTTTGAGAGAATATCTAGCCATTGCACTCATTATACAACTAGTTACTGAGGTAACAATGGGTGACTGAGCTGCATGAGAGAGCCCTCTATGAAAATGGAAAGGCTAGATTTAAGTTTACAAGCAGTTTGTGGTTACCTCTGAGTTTCTTTGATGCAGCCCAAAGAAATTACAAAGTGAAAATAGAAGCATTGGTTATCCAAGTGATCTTGATCTTGTGATGCTACTGATTTTTGAAGCGTTGGCTATCCAAGTGGAGTCAAAATCTCTCGCCAAAATGAATTTGTGGTTAAAATCTATGTTGGTCATGCAATTCCTTGTACTTGGCCTAGAAGGATGGAGTAGGCTATGAACCTTGTCCAAGTTCTGCACAAAATAAGAAACTTTGTTTTGTTCCTTCTCCTGGCAAGATAAGGAGCTAAATGTTGGAAGCCAAAATAAACCTAAAATGGGGTGTGTCCTATAGATATGTGAGTGGATATGTTGAATCTATGCTGCAATATATGCAATTATTTATCCTATATATTTTTCCATTGATAATATATGATATGTTACAAACCAAGATTTTGTTGAATACCTGATTTTGGCCATCAATTTGTTTGCAATTTGGGGAAAAAAATGAGTAAAGAACCAAAACTAACATATTAAAACTTTAATAAATGTTCATTGTAAGTACCTCTAACAAAAACTAATTAATCACTTCAATTGGTATCCAAGTATAGATAACAACCATTTGTATTTCAAACAAAATAATCCTTCAAAAGATAAGTACATATTTAACTTTTTTGTGTTACACTATTGAGGATGCAAACCATGTTCCCTCCAAATACATCACACGTATAATGCAAACAAATCAACATCATGGTGATACCCTAAAAGTTGGAAGCCTGGGATGAGTGTTCAATGCATGTGTGCTATTTTTCTTAGTATGCTTTAAACAAATCATAGTTCCTAGTTAAAACAAACCTAAAATTCAGATATCTATAATGAGTTTCCATGCATGTGTTGTTTTTCTCAATGTTTTTCTAAACAATTCTTTGTGACTCGATCTTGGTTGATCATTGATCCAGATGGATATCGGTGGCCACCCACCTTTTCCAACTGGCTCAAAATTATTTCCCACCATTATTGGACACCTCAGAAGTAGTAGAATAGTTGACACCAATAGAGATCAACCCCGAATGCTTACAACATGCATCCAATGATCATATTGTGGAAAGATATATCAAGGGCACTCGACAACAAAGGATCCAGCTTTATCGAGTCGTCAAAGCAGGGCAACTCCTACACCAAGGCAAGTGGCTCACCCGGGGCCAAATTCAACAGAAATTTCCTCATCTAATGGGGGACTTCAACGCAATGGAGACCATTTCTTCCTAAGGAGGGAGGATTGATCCAGATGGATATCAGTGGCCACCCACCTTTTCCAACTAGCTCAAAACAATTTTCTGACATTTTTGGCAACTTACTATTTTTAGCAGTTTTAACTTCTGGGGCCATTTTGAGGGCCTAAATGAAGGTTTTTAGGTATATATATCCTCAATGATAGACGAAGGAAATACAGAGCCCCCAAAATGAATCTCCTCAATGATACCTTTCCAACGGTCTATCACACGCTTAAAACAGAGATCGTATGCAAAAGTTACGACCCTGGGAAGTTGATGTACTAACTTACCCAAACGGGGCCCACATGAGTTTTGGCGCTTCATCTCCTAGGGTTAGGTTTTTGGATGTCTAGGTTTTTTGAAATTCTTTCTTATTTTAAGAAAAGGCCTTCAGAGCCTCATTGTAACCTTCTTCTTGCAAATGCGCGCTGCTGTCACATCTCTTCTGAGAGATAAGCCACCACCATTCTAGCAAGCTTGTTTCTGCTGCATTTTACAGTTTCAACTTATTTCGTTATTGAATAGAAAACCATTTTTACTGTATCTTTGTTATTTTGTGTTAAGCACCTGTTAATAATCTGTATTCATTTTGTTCTGCTCATAAAATCCGGATTAATCATATTTGAGAAACACCTAACAGACATCAAAACGGTATGATTAAAAATGCATTATAGCCAAAATATTATAATTTTAAGAAATTAAAATCTCAAAATCTTGTAAACACACCAAGAAATTAATTATAGGAAAGGACAATGTGAAGAAACAAAATCTCTTTCCAAAGAATTGGATATGAAATAAAAAAATACCAATCTACATTTGAAATAAATGGCTTCTTCTGTAGCCAATCCCACAACAAGGTGGCACGTTGAAGACATTTATTTTCTATGGTTTTCTTCATAGCAGGACAATTGGATACAATGTATTCCAATTTCCATACACAATACGCCTATTCAAGGATAGTGGAGTGATATTTCAATAAATCTAAACAAATCCTCTAGATAGGTATGCAAACTTGAAAATTGGGCTTAAGGTAGTTAAAATATCCTCTCCTTCCAAGGATGTTGGTTCATCCTCTTAAGACAACACTTGAATACTTCTTATTGTTCTTTTTGGATCATGTCTTAGGGTTTTAAATGCCATTTTTTCCATGTAATAACTCTTCTTCAAAATAAATACAAAACTCAGAAAGGAGAGGGAAATGATCCTCATGCATAATAAGCATTTGACCATGTCAAAGGGTTGTTGAGTACTTCTCTTCTTAGTAATAAATATGCTCTAAACAAAATCTTATCTTATTCCAAGCACCACCAACCCATTTATTGTTGTTATTTCTTTGAAAATACTTCAAAATGAGTGATGATAAACTTATTGGAAGTGGGATCTTGAAACAAGAAAAAACTCACAGACAGCTTGAAAAAACAACATATAATCAACATTTGAAATCTGGAAGACAGTAGCTTTGACAAGGTTTATTATGATTCAAGTGAATTTTGCCAACATGTGTTATGCCTCTATTTTGAGATGTCAAAGTTGTCAACAACCCCATGATAAAATTGACTACTTCCACGTTATATCATATCTTAATAGTCGACCATATTTAGTTTGAATGGTGGCTTGTTCTACTGCTACGTTAGCACGTGAAAGCATCCTTCTATAGTAGAACTAATTCCTCATATATTGCTTGACGTTTGCTCCAATAATCCAATATTCATTTTGAGTCCGAGTGGTTGCTAGAACCTTCAAAAATCATCACCCAAGTTCACACCATACTCTTTAAAAATGTCGCAATTTAGTGACTCAAACTCAAACTGTGTTGAGACAAATATCTTAATGATCCCATTGATAATGCAATTTCCCATTGTTGAAACAATGAGTCGGTACATCCCTCATACTGTTGAGGCTTATCTCTCCTTAAAAATGTGTACATGCCCCTTTTTTATGCTCATTTACAAACCATAATGCAATAATCCACTTTCCAATCTGTCGCCACGGTATAAGACACCGAACCCCCTAAGTACCTTTTAAAGGTATGGGGTGTTAAAATTTCAATTTTCCTTAACCATATCTAAGTCTCCTATCAAGGGAACCATCGTCTACTACTCATCAATAGCTCTCTAATGACTATATTTATGCCCAAATCCGATCTTTGAAACCAAAGTTATGACCTTTTAACGTTTTAAGGTATTTATTGGCCAAATATCTCCTTACTACCATGTGGAATCCATGTGGCTCCATATCACTTACTATTCCATGTGGCCCTATCTAGGTATGGTCTGAATTCCATGTGGAATTCTAGGCCATGTGGTCCTATCAATCATCGGCCACGAAAGTGCCAATGTGCATGCAACCTCATTCACATTTGCCATCGTGGACCTACAATGTGGCATGAAACATGGTGCCATACCATTGACACATGGCACAAATATTTCCCACAAGTCTCTGTTGAATATTCCAAATCAACATGACATGTGGAATTTCCAACGAGTGACATGTGGAGTGACACATGGCACCCATGTGGCTTCATATATCATTCTCTCAAATTTGGCGAAATCATCATGAAACGTGACTCATTATTTGCTTGACACATTGACCTCCATGTGGTTTGATGTGGTGAGCACGTCATAGCTGGGTACTCGGTTGATCCTTTCAGGTGGTGACACCTTTCCATTAATTATAATATTATTAAATTAATTAATAAATATACTACTAAAATTCTTTTTC
>JZKD02S2159271.1:217084-253441 GCA_000966675.3 Picea glauca
AGCCTTTATTAGACTTCTTTGGGGAGCATGTCAACCACTTATGTGCACTCTAGACACAATTCTAGGATTAAACAACATTGTTGGGGATCTTGCAGTAAAGGAACTACATGTTCTCTTATTGAGCTTGTGTTGTGAGTTGAATTGGTTTCCTCTTGGGTATCCATATTTTCATTTGGGGGATCTTGACCCATCTTATCTTGCATCTTTGTTGATTTCTCTGGCTCTGGATTGGGAATAGTTCCTCAAGCGGTGTTGAGTGGTACATTGACCATTGGAATCTAGGGAATAGGGAATGAAGTTCCTACAACCTTAGTTAATGGGTCACTAGACTTTTTCTTAGTTGTCTAGGTGTGAGTATAGGTAGGGGATGATAGAGGAGATCGAAGGAAACATGTACAAGAGGTAGTATGTTGTTAACTTACCTCTTCCATAATGGGGTTAATTTTAATTTTTCCCATGGGATCGTCAGGTATAGTGATAATGGGAATGGAGGATGGTTTAGAGGGATAAATTCAAGTGTGGGGTGGGAGTAAATAATTTTTTATTGAATCAATGATGATGGGGTTTGTGGTGGACGTAGATGGGGATCTAGTGTGGTTTTTTTTAGGATGAATTGAGAAAGTGGATTCAAGGAATTCACAGAAATCCTTACCTGAGATCGTAGTAGTGTCTGAAATTGATGGAAATGATGGAAATGAAACTAAACTTTGTAGTATATCTTCTTCCTCATCCTCCTCTGAATCTAGGGGTGTGTGATTTCTCTTCGATGTTGTTACTCTTGGACTGAGGAAATATGCTTGGGTTGGAGCTACCTGTTGCAAAATTGTAGGCATGTGATACGTTATGGTCGATTTCTTATTTTTCCTTGTTACTCCCAACCATGCAGTGACTTCCTTATCTATAATTTCCTCACTAAGGTAGAATGACAATGGAGTTGTGTGAAAGAGTGTCGAATCTGTACCAAGCGACCTCACAAAAGTGTGCTCTATGTTCATGTCAAACCAGATTTTACTGGTATGCTGATTAAGTAGCTCCTGTGGAATCTACATATTCTAGGTGGCGTTGACAAGGTCATTATACCACTGCAAAAAAGTGTTGTTGTTGAATGTAGCATTCACACTCTCACTTATAGCATACTAGGGATCAAACATCATGGTGATTTGACAGTCGAGAGTGTACAAAAATTCATGACCCTATGGCGGCCTCTAGTATCAAATTGTAAAGGAAACCAAAAAATAACCATATATGAAGTAACCAACCCAGTCATGCATGTCGGTGGAATCTTGCAACAACTTAGTCATCAAATATTTTCACCAATTTAATGAATATCCTTGTTTACGAAACTTATAAACTGATATGGCATCTAGTGTGCACTCTCCCTTTGAGAAGTTCTTCATGAATTTTCCTGTGATTAGATAGAAAGAACAACATAACTATTCATCATTGATGGGATCAATGAGAACTCACCGACCCCTACGTCTGGTAACATACTTATCATAGAGGTTGAGTTTTCCTTTCTTTAGTCCATGCTTCTCTGAGCCTTTGAAGCCTTGAGATACATATTTCCCATCCATTGATGATCATGTGAACTTATGAATGTCTTCAACATGTAGGGGATATTCCTTGTCCATCCAGAAACAACTGTGGTACATTCGACTCATGATAAATTGTATACATATGGAAGCTTCTCTTGTAGTTCCAAACATTGGAAGATCATGCAAATTCATTAGAGTTGATTCCTGAAGTGGAAAGTATGAAATTTTACACTATCATTCTAATTCTCTAGATGACAGAGAAGTATAATCCATGTATGTATTAGCTACCATTTGGAGAAAAAAAGACATATCCATGAAAACAATGTCGAGTAGTTGAGTTTACTTGACTTTTCCTTGTATATATGTTATAACCTCAACTCGTGGATCAATGGTTTCCTCTTGAAAAAAAACCTTTGTAATGCCCCCCGAGTAGTTGCAACATGACCCATGGTTGGAAACCTATAAATATAGACAAACATGATTATGGGATGAGGCTGCGAGTGTAGGTTCATAAAAATTTCAGTGGGCTCCATAGTTGAGTATGTAAACAACAAATAGAACATAGTGACTTTAATGATGCTCGATTACAATATTGTAGATAGTCATGGTGAAATGACACTGAATGAGCATTAATTTTTCATGATAGGGAAATCTGCATAAATAACTAAGCATTAATAACAGACATGGCCACAAATGCGACAAAATCTTCTTGGTGATTTGGGAAATAACAGGCACAATTATTAGCACAACTTTAACACAACGAGGCACTCAGGGATTAAACTAACACATCGACAGTTAATCGGAAAGGTACTGACAAACTTTTGGACATAAATGAATTTGACTGACGTGAACATAATGGAAATGGAAAGGTACTAGTTGTATTTAACTAACAAAGTGACAGTGACATGATGGTGACTTAAACCTCAGAAAATACTAAATGAAAACAATATTTGAAACATACCCCTCCTTCCCCACAATGGTGTGATATGAGCTGGAAAATATGAGAAAAATGACTATACTTGGTGATGAGTAATAATTGAAATCGGTGGGGAAGACTGCTTCTTTGAAATAGACAGGTTGGAAGGGAGTATTCTTAAGTAATTTATTTGTAGTAGTTATATAGTCCAATAGCACAGCTAGATTACTCTCATCCCATTTCTCCTGATTTGCACAACATACTTTTTTCAATCCTTTATCCAAAATTTTGTTAAAAGATCCTATTGTATCATTTTATTGTGGATGATATGGGATACTTTTTTGATGTTGAATCAAGAACTCTCAAGTTAGAGTGGTTATAGTCTCACTAATGAAATTTTTTCCTTGGTCACTGGTCAAACCCCTAGGACACCCAAACCGAGTAATGATATTCTGAAAAAATAGCCTAGTCGTCACATCTATAGAGAAATACCTAACAGGTTTTGCATCATCCCAACAGGTGAGATAGTCTGCAGTAGTGATGATATACCTTTCCTTCGAGTGCTTGGTTGGTGGATTGATATGTTAGTAAATAATTTAAAATCACCTCCTAAAATATGGTGTCTAAACTTTTTCAAAGCATAGACCATGGACAAACCTTCTCTTTCAATGGTAGTGTAGTTGTTCTCAGCCTGTGAAATATTTATACTAGAAAAATAGATGGGATGTTCTATATTTACTTCACTAGGTTGCACAAAGATAGTGCCTAAAGCAATTCCATAAGTGTTGATATGAACATGGAATATCAATTTTCAATTGGGATATATCAAAATAGGAGTAGTACTCTGGTATTCTTTGAGAATGTTGAAATCTTGATCACACTCGGGTTTCTAGATGAAGACTTCTGAATTCTTCAGTAACTTATCTAGTAGGGAATTGATTCTTACATAACTTCTGATAAACCTACAATAGTACCCAGTATGACCCAAAATGGATTGCAGTTGGTTATTAGTCATAGGAGGAGGCCTATTAAGAATCAACGAGACCTTTGCAGGATCAACCAAAATTCATTCCTTGCATACAATACATCCCAACAGATTTCCAAAAGGCACACAAAAGATTCATTACTTTAGGTTCAGAGAGATATTTAACTACCTACAATAGTCAAACATTAACTCTAGTAAACCTATATGTTCCTTCAACAAACTCTAGACTATCTAGTCATCCATATACACCTCGAGAAGCTTGTGAATAAAATCATGGAATGTAGCAATGAAAATCTTAGAAAAGAGATTTGGATCATTTTTCTTCCCAAAGAAAATGACATTATAAGAAAACGAACCCCACTCTATAGTGAAAGTAGTCTTTCTTTTATCCTCTTTCATAATAATGACATGTTGGTAACCTGAGAATCCATCGGTAAAGGAGTAGGCTTCCTTTCCAACCACTTGATCAAGCACTTCGTCACTAAATGAAATGGGAAAGGGATCATGTACACAAGTTGAGCTCAACATTTTGTAGTCCACACAAACTCTGATATCATTAGTACCGTTCTTGCTCTATATTGCAATGGGACTAATCCACTCAGTCTCATCCACAGGGGAAATTAACCCATTTGCAAGCATTATGTCAATCTCTTTCTTAAATTTTTCCTTGACTCTAGAATTCATGTGATATGGTTTGTGTTTTACTAGTTTAGCATTAGGATTCAATTCTATCTTCATCTCTCCCAAATATCCCTTAATCCCTTTTATATATAAAAAATTATTAGGAAATAAATCCGCATACTCTCTCAATAGAGCATGTATCTTTGTCATAGTTTTCTCATTCCAATATTTTCCTATAGATTCCATATTACGATGCTCCTCACTCCCAATATTCAATTTCCACAACTTCATAGGTTGATTGTATAAACCTATTGTATCACATGATAGGTTATCCTTAATTTCTCGTGTTCCTGCGGATTCTTTAAAGGTCAAGTGTCTAAGTTATTCTAAGTCCTCAGGGCCTTTAGGATCCTTGTCAACCTTGCTACAAGCCATGGGAATTCATGCTAGAGGTGGATAAAAACTATAATGAAGTACACTTTCATGATCAAAGAATATTATGGGTGGATACTTAGGATTCATTTCATTACGAAACACCATTTTATTAATTTCTTGCAATACACCTGTTATTTCCAAAGGCTTATCAGAAAAAGAGAAATCATGGTAGAACTAACTTTGTAGTATCATCAAGCATGCAGTTTGTCTTCTAGTCTCCTCATGCACATACTAGGCTTTTAGAAAGGTTACATGAGAATGAAAGAAATGATGTGTCCACATATAAAAGGGAATGTGCACAACCTTCCATACTCTCATAAAATGTTGAATATGCTCAACCGGACTTGATAGTCTATCATATATTTCCAAGGTTATCGGTTGACTCTTTATCTTCTTAACTTTACTCAACTGGTTAACTTGCAATTGTAGAAGGAAGAAATATTGTATGGAAATATTGACCTTGTCCCAAGAAAAAAGAGTTCCTTTGTTGGTAATGCACCACCTAGCTGGGGAATACTTCAAAGCTAGGTCAAGTGTTGAGACTCTCTATTCCATTGTAACCTTATTCTCCATGACAATGTAAAAACTATGTAGAGACAATGTGCCATCATATGTTGGATAATCACTGTTACACATTATTTTGGTCACCCCAGTGATCCATTGACAAACATGTGTTTATGTTCCCAAAAAGAGTCTTTCTTCATGAGGAAGGTGACTGTCTTTCTCTTCTGAAAAACCCTATTAAAGAAGGTCGTAGCAGGCTACACCATATGCAGGGTGAGACGATGCCTGATCATCACCCTCTTCTCTAAAGCTGAGTTGTGACGTCTCTGTAGGCTTCTCTAAATCTAGGGTGCAACGATTTCAAAAGACTAAGAAAAGGGTCAAGTTTCACGAAAGTTCTAGAAGTGGATCTTCTAGAAAGTGAGGTGGCATCCGAATGGTTTGGATCTTAATCGCTTCTCTGATTTTGTGGGATCATCTTAATATCTTTAACCATCTATCTTTCCCCTAGATAAAGAGGTATTTCTCATGGAAAAATTCTAAGGTTGATTCAATCAATATTATTATTGAATAGGATAATAATTGGATGAGAGATTCTACTTCAGTTCATACTTGAGGGCTTCATTTCAGTTCATCAAGTCATTGTGGATCTTCTTCATTCAAGGTTGGAGAAAGTGTGTGTGTTGGAGAAAAGGGCCATTGAAAGGGGATCTTATGACATCAAGGCTTTTGGTTCTAATCTCCATGTTTACTTAATATGATACAACAATATGTTTTTTTCCCATAAAACTATTCTTGTTTTGTTGTATGATTCCTTGATCACATACATAAGTTATTGTTAAGTATATTTTGTTGCTTTCACTTTGGTTGGCTTGTGTGCCCTTGCATATTCAACATCATAAGAGCATTGAAGTGGATCTAGGATGAACACGTCAAGAGGAAGAGATATTTAAACAGTTTGTTGCCCATCTCTTCTTAAAGAGTAAACTCAATGATTAGAGCTTAGGGAAAGCATAATGTTATGTTCTATTTTTTTCTAGTTATACGTGGATATAGGGAGATCTATTTATGTCTGAATTTATCGATTAATCCTATAAAAATTATTTATCTTAGTTCTAACCCACCTTACTGATATGAAAGTTGTACAATGTATTGAAAAAATTTCATACCTCCCTTGTTGACAATTTTCAGACGATACTTCAAAATCTTCCTCTATACACTGAATTCTCCACCAAATTATTGATCCATATGCATTGGGATTGATATAATCTACCTGTTTTTATACATTCATAGTTTATAGCTGATCAAGAACATCTAGCTCCATATTTTCATCTGTCGGTTCAGTATATATCGGGGCTTGATAAGGATATAGAGGATGAGTCACTTTCATGCCATCAGAATTGAAAGTCATAGTCTCCTTTTTAAGATCAATGAAAACATAATTTTCAAAAGCCGAATCAATTCTTAATAGAGTTGTATATGGGTCCTTCTCCCCCATTATTTCAATAACCTCAAAATTTTATATTGTTTTGATGCTACCTAAGTCTATTTTAACATTTTCCAGTCTTCGTACAGGATAAATGCACTATTGATTCACCATCCACAAATGAATAGGGGAATAGACTAGCCTAGGATTTCCCATTGCTTCCCAAGTCTTCTTTGGAAATATGTTAACTCTAGATTCCAAATCCATACTAACATCCCTAATTTCATAGTCATCGATATGGGCATTCAACCTGAACTCTCTTCAAGTTCTCCTCTTCCTCCTATTATGGACCCTACTTTCCTTCCTTTCTGTAAGGTTATTGAAAATAAATTCCTTTGGGTTTCCTCTATCTCCCAAGGCCACTTTGATTGTGTTTCATAACTTTTTAGTAAGTTTCTCATTCTATAATATATTATAAAATAACTGCAACCAAATATCAACATCCTTTTGTGACTTACATGAGTATTCCATCTAAGAAAATGGATCTCTAGTGACCCTTGGATAACAAAGATTCATCTTAAAACTCATTTCCACAATTGGAGGTGTTAAAGGACTAGCCATATTTCTAAACATTTATACTACATCCTTAAAGAATTCCTTTTGTTTTATAGGATCATACTTGGTATTTGTTGGTATAGCCTTTTGAATTTGTATTTGATGAGGACTTTCTACATCTGCACCATTATTTCTCCCTGTTTTGGTGATGATATTGATATTAGGCCCATATCTTTCGACCATAGTTATAGGCTCATAATTTATCATATTTTCTTCTATCTTTTTGGCATTATCTTCCCACTTATCAATTAAATACAGATAGTCTTCAATATCATGAGTGGTGTTCCTTCAATGTGCACACCAGGGTCTTCATGGAAGTGGGGAATCTCTTGCCAAGTTCCCTTTCTCATCACAATTGTAATAAGAAAGTGGTCCTCTTTCACTATTTCATCCTCCTTGGTATCCACCTCTTCCTCTATGACCACCTCTAGGTCCATGAGGTCCTTCATTGAATATGAATGTAAGTTGGTCCAATATGTCTGCAAGTGCATCTAGAGCACGACATTGATTGGTGTTGTGGAGGGTGAAACACAAAACTCACAATACATGGTATTCGGCATAGGTGTATACTTCTGTAAAATCAGACAATTCCTTGGAGAATGCCTATGAATTTGACATATCGCACAATATTCATTTATTTGACCCCCTTGATTAGTTGGAAATGCATTACACTGGATGGGTCCATTGAAAGGTGTTGCAAAAACAAATTGCACAACTCCTTTCGTTGGTACAATTGGTGGAGTATCCATTAGTGTATCAGAGGTCCCTATACCTCTCAATATTGGACATTCATTTTCTACATGACCTTTTGTACAACATCCTGTACACGAGACTTGCAGTTGACCTAACTTAGGAAGGGTCAAATATTGGATTTTCTCAATTAATGTAGAGATTTGGCCCTGCAATTGTGCAATATTAGCATCTTCCGGAGATCTCATGATTCTTAAGTTCCCTAGGTAACCTGTCATAGCCTCAATCTTCATGGCTTCCTCCAATGCCTCTCCCAATGCAGCGATCCTTTTCTGATTCAATGGGATATGATTCAAAGGTAGAATACCTTACATGAACCATTTTCTCTAATGATCCTCATGGATAGGGTTTGTTAATATTCCTATTGCATCCTTAAATATATGTTTGTATTCCCAAGTACACTCACCATATCTCTGCTTTATCTCCTATAATTTGAAGAGGGCTTGTTGTTCTGACTGTGGTAACCAAAATTCTTCTATAAATATTTTCTTCACTTGAGAAAGCGTGAAGGATTTCCCTTGAGATCCTTGTTCAATATCCTTCATGTACCATTTGAGATTCCAAACTCTGAGGGTAGTCTAGAAATCAACTAACTTGTTCGCATCTAGATTCCCACGAGACCTCTCGATGGATTCACAGAGAAACCAATATTGATCAACATCCCCATCCCCTTTACCCAAAAACTTAGGGTATCGGGTGAGAGATCCTACATTTTTATTCATCATTGAGGGATTTGAGGATCCTGTTAAAATGAAACTTGATGGTCCTGGTTGCGACATGACTAAAAAACTTACCACACTTCCACTACTACCAACACTCAAACTTGTTGAACTTGAAGGGTTAGGAATAACAAAAATGACAGAAGTATTTATTGTATAAATTACCATTTTTGTAGATGGTGTTGGGGCAATGGGTGATTCAGAGTTGGCTCATTTTCCATTGGAATGAATTTATTTGATTTGGGGGGTCTCATTTACATGGAGTGTTGTGTTTACCTCCTGATGAAATCTGACAACTTCTGGAATTACAAGTTCTGATTCTCTCACAACTTTCTATGAGGTCTTGGTTGAATATTTTTTTTCAGTGATAAAGTCTATCCTTACTCTCTCATCCATCTCTTATGAATATATTTCCTCTCGTCCACTTCCCCCAAAACCTTCACTCATCTAAAAAAATCTCTCCTTCAACCATCGAATGGTCAGGCTTCCTCGTCTATGCAACTCCTGAAACTCTTCTAATTATTTTCTCTGATCACCATCAAAATCTATTTCCTTCCATGACCAATCGAGTCTCTTCATTACTATTTTCATCTATTTCCATAGCCTCTTTTCAATAATAATTTCCCTCCTATGAACTCATTTGTCATCTGCACTTTTCTCTCAAAGACCCCCTACATGTAAAGGAAAATATCCCTTTACCTAACTCATGAAACCTCTCAAAAATAACCCTCCCTCAACCACATGAGTTTACACTACCATATCAATTGAAGGAATATGTAACATTCCTTCTTATGCTAATTAAACCTTGATCCATAAAGGTATTTCCCGCAATAGTATTCCTTTCTCTCCTTCTCTAAATATAAATTCGACTTTAAAAAACAATTGGTGGCTTTCTACAGCGAACTTGATAATGTAACCCTCCAAAGTAGTTTGCACCAAAAAATTCACAGAACGAGAGGTCTAATGATCTAGCCAATGAAGGGTTGTTATGCCTTCAACGGTCGAGTTATATCTTTTTTTGACCCGATATTTGTATTTTAGGGATTCTTGCAGTTGATATAACCACTGAAACAAATCTTCATGGAACTCGATCCAAAATATCTCATACTAGTCACTATCATGATTTGAATAAAAAATAATGCTTTTTACAACCCTAAATATTTTGTGTCGCAACTTGGTTTCCTACTGTATGAATTTGTCACACTTTATTTCCCACTAGTTCTCAACATCATACTTGTATATACGATAAGGAATCCTCTAAAAACTCACTTTAAATTTCACTCCCACCAAAAAAACCATTTGTTGGTGCAAGATCGAGACCAGGGTTCTCAGAAGTCACCACAAAAGGCACCGATGTAGTATAGGTATGGTGAAAATTCAACTTTCCACGAGGGAAGGAGGTCTCACCTTAAGCGTAGTTGAGACTTATGTGTTGAACTGAGTTAAGGAGAATGCAATATCATATCTATCTTATCACTTATCATATTCACATATTAACGCATAAAGATATGCAATTACAATGATCAAATACTAGATAGGAAATAAGGAAGTAACTACGCAACATAAACATGGTTCCATGCATAATATAACAAATAAATGAGAAAATATATTTTTAGGGCCCAAAACAATCCATTATATTCTTATTAACATCATCAGACTATCATACAACACATGTGTTTCTCATCCATCTTCTTACCCAAAGATATATAATCATGTACACCCCTTACAAACTCAAAACCTTACTACAGAAGCACAATAATACCAACAAATACCATTACAACGTGTCATCATGATTGTGCTAACTAGATCCCAACCCTAAGCAATGACAACAATAGAAACAATATCACTTTATTTCTCTCATTCACTCATTACCGTTTTCCCATCACTCTGCCTTTTTATTTATACTTTTCCTTTGTTGCTTCTTGGATTCCTTCTTCTACTATCTTCTCGAATTAATGCTGGTACTCGACGCTTTTGGAATTTTTCCACTACTTTTCCTACTGACACGTAGTGATTTTTACTGTTTCCACTACTATTGTACTTCCAGTTATCCCCCAGTGCTTCAAACCATTTATGTTGCATTTGATCTTTCGACTAGCATGTGACACTTTCCCAAAATTTCAGCATTTCAAAAATGGAGGGCCCAATAGTGAAATGATGTACAACTATTTAGTCTTAAGTCAATTTAGGATTGAATAAGTTCCCTTTTAATTGTAGGGAAAAAATAAAAATGAAAGGGCTTGAATGATCTACCTGTATTTGAAGGAGAAGAAGAAGCCAATATTGACAAATTTATAGTGAATAAATTCAATTGTGTCTCTTTTTTCTTTTTGCTTCTTAGGATTAATGAACCTAGAATTAAGCAAAAAAAACGAAAGAGTATTTGCAAATATCCAAGAGGTGGTTCGATGTGCTAGGACATATTTGAATTTGGATTTCGAAATGTATAGGAGAGAGGAAATCTAGGGAATGAAAAGGATGCCAATGATAATGATGGATCCCCCTCCCCCCAATGACATAGGTCCCTAATACCTAGTATCCATTCATTTACGCATCACTAAGTACTGTGAATGTGAGTGGGAGAGTTAGGATCTTATATTAAATCCATCCACATCGGTAAGCTAGAAAGGAAGGGAATCTATTCAACTAGTTTGGTAGGAAGGAGATCCTTGAGTATTTATAATGGGAAAATAAAGAGAAAATACAATCCACGCAGTTAAATGGGAAACTTAATGGGAAGACAAATCAAAAGCCTTATGGGGATGATTACCACATAGCATTTTGGGTCATTTCCCATGTCACTTTTTTTCTCTCCATAAATCCTTTTCGAAACAAGATAATAGAATAGTTTTTTTTAGATTGTTTTGTTTGAATTTCCCCACACCTTTGTATTTTTTAAAAAGGGAATGAAATTTTGACCAAATTTGGGCTTGCCTATCTCATGGAGGTAGGGTTTCTGATGAGGTGGGTGGTGTAGTATATTGGCATGGAACATGAGCCTTGGTTTATTGAGTATGACATTGAACGTGAGATAGAAGAATGCATAGTGGAAAAAGTTGTTGGGGGTCTATATAATATTAAAATGACCTTCTTGTATATATGAATATTTTTCAAAAGTCAATTGGGTCACATCAAACATCAAAATCATTGTTTCACATGAAATTTATTTTCTTGTAATGTGATAAAGGATATACTACGAGGGATAAAATTTTCTATATGCGATATGTTGCATGGAGAATTTTTTTATGCGATATATCATATCCACTTAAATTTTGAGCATGTGTAATGGGATGGTTCAAGACATATCACAAAAGAAATATTTTATGCAACATGTCACATGAGATTAAATTTTGATTCCGTGATATATTTCTTTGCAAAAATTTGTTGTGCAATACATTGCAAAGGTAAAAACCTTGAAAGTTAAATAAAGGGAAAAGGGACAAAATATTTGATGGGAAATTTCTTTTTGAGAAGAGATATTTTTGGGTGAAATGTGACATGTTGCATGAAAAACAATTTGTGTGATGTCTCAAGGTAATGAATTTTTTGAAGATGCTATATAAGGGGACGAAAAAAGTTGGTTGGAAAGTTCCTTTATCATGACTATGTAAAATTCATATGAAATGCATTGTATCATGGGAATATAAATTTCATGTGAAACATGAAGTTTTAGAGGAAAATAATTTTTGTGCGAAAAATGCTTCATCACAAGAAAGTAATTTTTTTGTGAAATAAGAAAAGAGTTAAGCTATTGAAGAGGTAAAGAAAAATTGCAGAATTCGTTGTTGAAAATAAGTTTGTGAGGAGTTAGAGGGATTGGCCATATTAACATAAGTCAAGTAAAACCATAAAGGAAATCAAAGGTAAACAATGCATGGAAGTGTTGAAGTCTAAAATAGTAAGGGGGGGTTGTTTCTAGTACGACACATAGTAACCACAATAGGCATTGAAGGTCCACATCACAACTCTAGGGAAGAGTGGGTACTAATATATCCCTCTTCCCGTCTTTCAATATTATGCTTAAATTCTATCAATCTAACCAAGGCCTCATCTACCCAAGAAGAAATCTAGTGTGGTACACTAACTCATGTACCCTAGGCATGTCAAAATGATGACCTAAAATTACTCCCAAAATCTATAATGTACTCAACCCTAGACATGAAATTCGAATCATACAGCCTCACTGATGAGTGCTACTCTACCCTTTATTTTAGAATTTGACAACATCACCACTATAATATCATGAACTTTAGGCTTGTCAAAATGGTCCCATGTGCCATAGAGAATTATATGAGGAAAAATAACCATTGGAATAATTTATTGAGCCCATAAGGCGTTACTTTGTAAAAATTCTCCTTCACATGTGTGGTAGCCCATAAGACAATTGAATTAATTATCCCTCTTGGCTCACTGGTGGATTTCCTTTCAATCACCACCTCACAACATGAAACCAATGTATTAGTTATAGACATAACATCATCATCTCATACAAAATAATTCACATGCATATTGTCGAATTCCCTCATGAGAACATAACATCATCTTCATAGTAAGGCACCACACTCTCATGCATGTCATCATAAACCATGTTATCATAAAAACATCCAAGCAATTACATCATGCCACCACATCAAGGGATACTATCATAAGAAATAAAAACTCAACATGTATTTATTAAATACATATCATTTCATCAACATAAACAAAAGGAACCACATGTTAACATAACATCATATGTAAATTCTTCTCTTTTTCTTAAGATATCCTAACATCCTAAATAGATCAATAATAGATCCTATGTAGAATGATCAATTAAAAATATTGTATTTATTTTAACCAAGAAGTAGTCATGAATCAACTAGCTAAAGAAATGATCATCAAAAACTCCCATCTAGGATATATATCTATCCTAGTTAAGTTAGTCAGTCTAGTATGACTCATAAAACTAATCAAATAGATAGGGAAAGTCACAATGCATATCTCTTGTGTCCTTGTAGCTGGAAAATCTTAGGTTGTATGGATCCCATTAAATATTAACCTTTTCAATTTCTTTGATCATGAATGGTTTGGATTTGATGGATTCCTTCTCAGAAACCTACAATCCCTTAAATTTCAACACATGGGATATTTCATAAACATAATTCCTAAGTACATAAACATGAAATATATTATGTATCTTTATTAGATTGGATGGAAGTTGAATCTTAGAAGAAATCATTCCAATCCTCTCAAGGATATTATATGGTCTAATTAACCTAGGGGATAAATTTTCTCTCTTAACAAATCTAAAGTAACTCTTAAAGAGTCTAACTATAAAAAAAAATTGTGTTTCCTTCCTTATAGCTTCTATCAATAGAATTTGTGTAACTTTTATGTTCATTCGTAGATCCCTTAATCCTTTTCTTAATTGTAACCATATGTTCATCCATTTCTTGGAGCATGTTAGGTCCTAATATGACTTGATCCTCTAATCAATCCCAACTCAAAGGTGTACAACAAGGTCTTCCATATAGCACTTCATATGGCTTGCAAGAATGGAACTATGATAACTATTGTTGTATGCAAATTCCACTAAGAGAATATACTTCTCCAACTTGTTTTGTTAGTCCATTACATACATTATCAACATATCCACTAGTATTTGATTATTTGTTTCTCTTTTCCATGTAGTACCAAAGTTGACCTAAGTACAAATAGAATTTAAGATGGATTTNAGCCTTTATTAGACTTCTTTGGGGAGCATGTCAACCACTTATGTGCACTCTAGACACAATTCTAGGATTAAACAACATTGTTGGGGATCTTGCAGTAAAGGAACTACATGTTCTCTTATTGAGCTTGTGTTGTGAGTTGAATTGGTTTCCTCTTGGGTATCCATATTTTCATTTGGGGGATCTTGACCCATCTTATCTTGCATCTTTGTTGATTTCTCTGGCTCTGGATTGGGAATAGTTCCTCAAGCGGTGTTGAGTGGTACATTGACCATTGGAATCTAGGGAATAGGGAATGAAGTTCCTACAACCTTAGTTAATGGGTCACTAGACTTTTTCTTAGTTGTCTAGGTGTGAGTATAGGTAGGGGATGATAGAGGAGATCGAAGGAAACATGTACAAGAGGTAGTATGTTGTTAACTTACCTCTTCCATAATGGGGTTAATTTTAATTTTTCCCATGGGATCGTCAGGTATAGTGATAATGGGAATGGAGGATGGTTTAGAGGGATAAATTCAAGTGTGGGGTGGGAGTAAATAATTTTTTATTGAATCAATGATGATGGGGTTTGTGGTGGACGTAGATGGGGATCTAGTGTGGTTTTTTTTAGGATGAATTGAGAAAGTGGATTCAAGGAATTCACAGAAATCCTTACCTGAGATCGTAGTAGTGTCTGAAATTGATGGAAATGATGGAAATGAAACTAAACTTTGTAGTATATCTTCTTCCTCATCCTCCTCTGAATCTAGGGGTGTGTGATTTCTCTTCGATGTTGTTACTCTTGGACTGAGGAAATATGCTTGGGTTGGAGCTACCTGTTGCAAAATTGTAGGCATGTGATACGTTATGGTCGATTTCTTATTTTTCCTTGTTACTCCCAACCATGCAGTGACTTCCTTATCTATAATTTCCTCACTAAGGTAGAATGACAATGGAGTTGTGTGAAAGAGTGTCGAATCTGTACCAAGCGACCTCACAAAAGTGTGCTCTATGTTCATGTCAAACCAGATTTTACTGGTATGTTGATTAAGTAGATCCTGTGGAATATACATATTCTAGGTGGCGTTTATAAGGTCATTATACCACTGCAAAAAAGTGTTGTTGTTGAATGTAGCATTCACACTCTCACTTATAGCATACTAGGGATCAAACATCATGGTGATTCGACAGTCGAGAGTGTATAAAAATTCATGACCCTATGGCGGCCTCTAGTATCAAATTGTAAAGGAAACCAAAAAATAATCATATATGAAGTAACCAACCCAGTCATGCATGTTGGTGGAATCTTGCAACAACTCAGTCATCAAATATTTTCACCAATTTAATGAATATCCTTGTTTACAGAACTTATAAACCGATATGGCATCTAGTGTGCACTCTCCCTTTGAGTAGTTCTTCATGAATTTTCCCGTGATTAGATAGAAAGAACAATAGACCTATTCATCTTTGATGGGATCAATGAGAACTCAATGACCCCTGCGTCTGGTAACATACTTATCATAGAGGTTGAGTTTTCCTTTCTTTAGTCCATGCTTCCCTGAGCCTTTGAAGCCTTGAGATACATATTTCCCATCCATTGATGATCATGTGAACTTATGAATGTCTTCAACATGTAGGGGATATTCCTTGTCCATCCAGAAACAACTGTGATACATTCGACTCATAATAAATTGTATGCATATGGAAACTTCTCTTGTAGTTCCAAACATTCGAAGATCATGCAAATTCATTAGAGTTGATTCCTGAAGTGGAAAGTATGAAATTTTACACTATCATTCTAATTCTCTAGACGACAGAGAAGTATAATCCATGTACGTATTAGCTACCATTTGGATAAAAAAAGACATATCCATGAAATCAATGTCGAGTAGCTGAGGTTACTCGACTTTTCCTTGTATATATGTTATAACCTCAACTCGTGGATCAATGGTTTCCTCTTGAAAAAAAACCTTTGTAATGCCCCCCCAAGTAGTTGCAACATGACCCATGGTTGGAAACCTATATAGATAGACAAACATGATTGTGGGATGAGGGTGCGAGTGCAGGTTCATAAAAATTTCAGTGGGCTCCATAGTTGAGTATGTAAACAACAAATAGAACATAGTGACTTTAATGATGGTTGATTACAATATTATAGATAATCATGGTGAAATGACACTGAATGAGCATTAATTTTTCATGATAGGGAAATCTGCATAAATAACTAAGCATTAATAATAGACATGGCCACAAATGCGACATAATCTTCTCGATGATTTGGGAAATAATAGACACAATTACCAACACAACTTTAACACAACAAGGCACTCAGGGATTAAACTAACACGTCGGTAGTTAATCGGAGAGGTACTGACAAACTTTTGGACATAAATGAATTTGACTGACGTGAACATAATGGAAATGGAAAGGTACTAGTTGTATTTAACTAAGAAAGTGACAGTGACATGATGGTGACTTAAACCTCAGAAAGTACTAAATGCAAACAATATTTGAAACATACCCCTCCTTCCCCAAAATGGTGTGATAAGAGCTGGAAAATATGAGAAAAATGACTATACTTGGTGATGAGTAATAATTGAAATCGGCGGGGAAGACTGTTTCTTTGCAATAGACAAGTTGGAAGGGAGTATTATTAAGTAATTTATTTGTAGTAGTTATATAGTCCCATAGCACAGCTAGAATGCTCTCATCCCATTTCTCCTGATTTGCACAACATACTTTTTTCAATCCTTTATCCAAAATTTTGTTAAAGGATCCTATTGTATCATTTTATTGTGGATGATATGGGATACTTTTTTGATGTTGAATCAAGAACTCTCAAGTTAGAGTGGTTATAGTCTCACTAATGAAATTTGTGCCTTGGTCACTGGTCAAATCCCTAGGACACCCAAACCGAGTAATGATATTCTAAAAAAATAGCCTAGTTGTCACATCTATAGAGAAATACCTAATAGGTTTTGCATCATCCCAGCAGGCGAGATAGTCTGCAGTAGTGATGATATACCTTTCCTTCAAGTGCTTGGTTGGTGGATTGATAGGTTAGTAAATAATTTAAAATCACCTCCTAAAATATGGTGTCTAAAATTTTTCAAAGCATAGACCATGGACAAACCTTCTCTTTCAATGGTAGTGTAGTTGTTCTCAGCCTGTGAAATATTTATACTAGAAAAATAGATGGGATGTTCCATATTTACTTCACTAGGTTGCACAAAGATAGTGCCTAAAGCAATTCCATAAGTGTTGATATGAACATGGAATATCAATTTTCAATTGGGATATATCAAAATAGGAGCAGTACTCAAGTATTCTTTGAGAATGTTGAAATCTTGATCACACTCGGGTTTCTATATGAAGACTTATAGTCCATCATATATTTCTAAGGCTAGCGGTTGACTCTTTATCTTCTTATCTTTACTCAACTGGTTAACTTGCAATTGTATAAGAAAGAAATATTGTATGGAAATATTGACTTTGTCCCAAGAAAAAAGAGTTCCTTTGTTGGTAATGCACCACCTAGCTGGGGAATACTTCAAAGCTAGGTCAAGTGTTGAGACTCTCTGTTCCATCGTAACCTTATTCTCCATGACAATGTGAAAACTATGTAGAGACAATGTGCCATCATATGTTGGATAATCATTGTTACACATCATTTTGGTCACCCCAGTGATGCATTGACAAACATGTGTTTATGTTCCCAAAAAGAGTCTTTCTTCATGAGGAAGGTGACTGGATTTCTCTTCTGAAAAACATTATTAAAGAAGGTCGTACTTGATAGTCCATCATATATTTCAGTAATGTTGAAATCTTGATCACACTTCAGTAACTTA
Source organism: Picea glauca (assembly GCA_000966675.3). Taxonomy (NCBI): domain Eukaryota; kingdom Viridiplantae; phylum Streptophyta; class Pinopsida; order Pinales; family Pinaceae; genus Picea; species Picea glauca. The sequence continues at coordinate 235,129 of JZKD02S2159271.1, forward strand.
TCTAGTAGGGAATTGATTCTTGCACAATTTTCGATAAACCTACAATAGTACCCAGTATGACCCAAAATGGATTGTAGTTGGTTATTAGTCATAGGAGGAGGCATATTAAGAATCAAAGAGACCTTTGTAGGATCAACCAAAATTCCTTCCTTGCATACAATACATCCCAACAGATTTCCAAAAGGCACACAAAAGATGCATTACTTCAGGTTCAGAGAGATATTTAACTTCCTACAATTGTCAAACATTAACTCTAGTAAACCTATATGTTCCTTCAACAAACTGTAGACTATCTAGTCATCCATATACACCTCGAGAAGCTTGTGAATAAAATCATGGAATGTAGCAATGACAATCTTAGAAAAGAGATTTGGATTATTTTTCATCCCAAAGAAAATGACATTATAAGAAAATGAACCCCACTCTATAGTGAAAGTAGTCTTTCTTTTATCCTCTTTCATAATACTAACATGGTGGTAACCTGAGAATCCATCGGTAAAGGAGTAGGCTTCCTTTCCAACCACTTGATCAAACACTTCATCACTAAATGAAATGGGAAAGGGATCATGTACACAAGTTGAGCTCAAAATTTTGTAGTCCACACAAACTCTGATATCATTAGTACCCTTCTTTCTCTATATTGCAATGGGACTAATCCACTCGGTCTCATCCACAGGGAAAATTAACTCATTCACAAGCATTATGTAAATCTCTTTCTTAAATTTTTCCTTGGCTCTAGAATTCATGCGATATGGTTTGTGTTTTACTAGCTTAGCATTAGGATTCAATTCCATCTTCATCACTCCCAAATATCCCTTAATCCCTTTTATATATAAAAAATTATTAGGAAATAAATCCTCATACTCTCGCAATAGAGCATGTATCTTTGTCGTAGTTTTCTCATCCCAATATTCTCCTATAGATTCCATATTACGTTTCTCCTCACTCCCAATATTCACTTTCCAACTTCATAGGTTGATTGTATAAACCTATTGTATCACATGATAGGTTATCCTTAACTTCTCGTGTTCCTGCGGATTCTTTAAAGGTCAAGTGTCTAAGTTATTCTAAGTCCTCAGGGCCTTTAGGATCCTTGTCAACCTTGCTACAAGCCATGGGAATTCATGCTAGAGGTGGATAAAAACTATAATGAAGTACATTTTCATGATCAAATAATATTATAGGTGGATACTTAGGATTCATTTCATTACTAAACACCATTTTATTAATTTGTTGCAATACACCTGTTATTTCCAAAGGCTTATCAAAAAAAGAGAAATCATGGTAGAACTAACTTTGTAGTATCATCAAGCATGCAATTTGTCTTCTAGTCTCCTCGTGCACATACTAGGATTTTAGAAACATTCCATGAAAATGAAAGAAATGATGTGTCCACATATAAAAGGGAATGTGCACAACCTTCCATACTCTCATAAAATGTTGAATATGCTCAATCGGACTTGATAGTCCATCATATATTTCTAAGGCTAGCGATTGACTCTTTATCTTCTTATCTTTACTCAACTGGTTAACTTGCAATTGTATAAGGAAGAAATATTGTATGGAAATATTGACTTTGTCCCAAGAAAAAAGAGTTCCTTTGTTGGTAATGCACCACCTAGCTGGGGAATACTTCAAAGCTAGGTCAAGTGTTGAGACTCTCTGTTCCATCGTAACCTTATTCTCCATGACAATGTGAAAACTATGTAGAGACAATGTGCCATCATATGTTGGATAACCATTGTTACACATCATTTTGGTCACCCCAGTGATGCATTGACAAACATGTGTTTATGTTCCCAAAAAGAGTCTTTCTTCATGAGGAAGGTGACTGGCTTTCTCTTCTGAAAAACCTTATTAAAGAAGGTCGTAGTAGGCTACACCATATGCAGGGTGAGACGATGCCTGATCATCACCCTCTTCTCTAAAGCTGAGTTGTGATGTCTTTGTAGGCTGCTTTATAGCTAGGGTGCGACGATTTCAAAAGACTAAGAAAAGGGTCAAGTTTCACAGAAGTTCTAGAAGGGGATCTTCTAGAAAGTGAGGTGGCATACGAATGGTTTGGATCTTAATCGCTTCTTTGATTTTGTGGGATCATCTTAATATCTTTAACCATCTGTCTTTCCCCTAGATAAAGAGGTATTTCTCATGGAAAAATGCTAAGGTTGATTTAATCAATATTATTATTGAATAGGATAATAATTGGATGAGAGATTCTACTTCAGTTCATACTTGAGGGCTTCATTTCAGTTCATCAAGTCATTGTGGATCTTCTTCATTCAAGGTTAGAGAAAGTGTGTGTGTTGGAGAAAAAGGCCATTGAAAGGGGACCTTATGACACCAAGGCTTTTGGTTCTAATCTCACTTAATATGATACAACAATATGTTTCTTTCCCATAAAACTATTCTTGTTTTGTTGTATGATTCCTTGATCACATACATAAGTTATTGTTGAGTATATTTTGTTGATTTCACTTTGGTTGGCTTGTGTGCCCTTGCATATTCAACATCACAAGAGCATTGAAGTGGATCTAGGATGACCACGACAAGAGGAAGAGATATTTAAACGGTTTGTTGCCCATCTCTTGTTAAAGAGTAAACTCAATGATTAGATCTTAGGGAAAGCGTAATGTTACGTTCTGTTTTTTTCTAGTTATACGTGGATCTAGGGAGATCTATTTATGTTTGAATTTACCGATTAATCCTACAACAATCATTTATCTTAGTTCTAACCCACCTTACTGAAATGAAAGTTGTACAATGTATTGAAAAAATTTCATACCTCCCTTGTTGACAATTTTCAAACGATACTTCAAAATCTTCCTCTATAGACTGAATGCTCCACCAACTTCTTGATCCATATGCATTGGGATTGATACAATCTAGCTATTTTTATACATTCATAGTTTATGGCTGATCAAGAACATCTAGCTCCATATTTTCATCTGTCGGTTCAGTATATATCGGGGCTTGATAAGGATATAGAGGATGAGTCACTTTCATTCCATCAAAATTGAAATTCATAGTCTCCTTTTTAAGATCAATGACAACATAATTTTCATAAGCCAAATCAATTCCTAATAGAGCTGTATATGGGTCCTTCTCCCCCATTATTTCAATAACCTTAAAATTTTATATTGTTTTGATGCTAGCTAAGTCTATTTTAACATTTTCCAGTCTTCGTACAGGATAAATGCACTATTGATTCACCATCCACAAATGAATAGGGGAATAGACTAGCCTGGGATTTCCCATTGCTTCCCAAGTCTTCTTTGGAAATATGTTAACTCTAGATTCCAAATCCATACTAACATCCCTAATTTCATAGTCATCGATATGGGCATTCAATCTGAACTCTCTTCAAGTTCTCCTTTTCCTCCTATTATGGACCCTACTTTCCTTCCTTTCTGTAAGGTTATTGAAAATAAATTCCTTTGGGTTTCCTCTATCTCCCAAGGCCACTTTGATTGTGTTTCATAACTTCTTAGTAAGTTTCTCATCCTATAATATATTATAAAATAACTGCAACCAAATATCAACATCCTTTTGTGACTTACATGAGTATTCCATCTTAGCAAATGACTCTCTAGTGACCCTTGGATAACAAAGATTCATCTTAAAACTCATTTCCGCAATTGCAGGTGTTAAAGGACTAGCCATCTTTCTAAACATTTATACTACATCCTTAAAGAATTCCTTTTGTTTTATAGGATCATACTTGGTATTTGTTGGTATAACCTTTTGAATTTGTATTTGATGAGGACTTTCTACATCTGCACCATTATTTCTCCCTGCTTTGGTGATGATATTGATATTAGGCCCATATCTTTCGACCATAGTTATAGGCTCATAATTTATCATATTTTCTCCTATCTTTTTGGCATGATCTTCCCACTTAGCAATTAAATACAGATAGTCTTCAATATCATGAGTGGTGTTCCTTCAATGTGCACACCAGGGTCTTCATGGAAGTGGGGAATCTCTTGCCAAGTTCCCTTTCTCATCACAATTGTAATAAGAAAGTGGTCCTCTTTCACTATTTCATCCTCCTTGGTATCCACCTCTTCCTCTATGACCACCTCTAGGTCCATGAGGTCCTTCATTGAATATGAATGTAAGTTGGTCCAATATGTCTGCAAGTGCATCTAGAGCACGACATTGATTGGTGTTGTGGAGGGTGAAACACAAAACTCACAATACATGGTATTCGGCATAGGTGTATACTTCTGTAAAATCAGACAATTCCTTGGAGAATGCCTATGAATTTGACATATCGCACAATATTCATTTATTTGACCCCCTTGATTAGTTGGAAATGCATTACACTGGATGGGTCCATTGAAAGGTGTTGCAAAAACAAATTGCACAACTCCTTTCGTTGGTACAATTGGTGGAGTATCCATTAGTGTATCAGAGGTCCCTATACCTCTCAATATTGGACATTCATTTTCTACATGACCTTTTGTACAACATCCTGTACACGAGACTTGCAGTTGACCTAACTTAGGAAGGGTCAAATATTGGATTTTCTCAATTAATGTAGAGATTTGGCCCTGCAATTGTGCAATATTAGCATCTTCCGGAGATCTCATGATTCTTAAGTTCCCTAGGTAACCTGTCATAGCCTCAATCTTCATGGCTTCCTCCAATGCCTCTCCCAATGCAGCGATCCTTTTCTGATTCAATGGGATATGATTCAAAGGTAGAATACCTTACATGAACCATTTTCTCTAATGATCCTCATGGATAGGGTTTGTTAATATTCCTATTGCATCCTTAAATATATGTTTGTATTCCCAAGTACACTCACCATATCTCTGCTTTATCTCCTATAATTTGAAGAGGGCTTGTTGTTCTGACTGTGGTAACCAAAATTCTTCTATAAATATTTTCTTCACTTGAGAAAGCGTGAAGGATTTCCCTTGAGATCCTTGTTCAATATCCTTCATGTACCATTTGAGATTCCAAACTCTGAGGGTAGTCTAGAAATCAACTAACTTGTTCGCATCTAGATTCCCACGAGACCTCTCGATGGATTCACAGAGAAACCAATATTGATCAACATCCCCATCCCCTTTACCCAAAAACTTAGGGTATCGGGTGAGAGATCCTACATTTTTATTCATCATTGAGGGATTTGAGGATCCTGTTAAAATGAAACTTGATGGTCCTGGTTGCGACATGACTAAAAAACTTACCACACTTCCACTACTACCAACACTCAAACTTGTTGAACTTGAAGGGTTAGGAATAACAAAAATGACAGAAGTATTTATTGTATAAATTACCATTTTTGTAGATGGTGTTGGGGCAATGGGTGATTCAGAGTTGGCTCATTTTCCATTGGAATGAATTTATTTGATTTGGGGGGTCTCATTTACATGGAGTGTTGTGTTTACCTCCTGATGAAATCTGACAACTTCTGGAATTACAAGTTCTGATTCTCTCACAACTTTCTATGAGGTCTTGGTTGAATATTTTTTTTCAGTGATAAAGTCTATCCTTACTCTCTCATCCATCTCTTATGAATATATTTCCTCTCGTCCACTTCCCCCAAAACCTTCACTCATCTAAAAAAATCTCTCCTTCAACCATCGAATGGTCAGGCTTCCTCGTCTATGCAACTCCTGAAACTCTTCTAATTATTTTCTCTGATCACCATCAAAATCTATTTCCTTCCATGACCAATCGAGTCTCTTCATTACTATTTTCATCTATTTCCATAGCCTCTTTTCAATAATAATTTCCCTCCTATGAACTCATTTGTCATCTGCACTTTTCTCTCAAAGACCCCCTACATGTAAAGGAAAATATCCCTTTACCTAACTCATGAAACCTCTCAAAAATAACCCTCCCTCAACCACATGAGTTTACACTACCATATCAATTGAAGGAATATGTAACATTCCTTCTTATGCTAATTAAACCTTGATCCATAAAGGTATTTCCCGCAATAGTATTCCTTTCTCTCCTTCTCTAAATATAAATTCGACTTTAAAAAACAATTGGTGGCTTTCTACAGCGAACTTGATAATGTAACCCTCCAAAGTAGTTTGCACCAAAAAATTCACAGAACGAGAGGTCTAATGATCTAGCCAATGAAGGGTTGTTATGCCTTCAACGGTCGAGTTATATCTTTTTTTGACCCGATATTTGTATTTTAGGGATTCTTGCAGTTGATATAACCACTGAAACAAATCTTCATGGAACTCGATCCAAAATATCTCATACTAGTCACTATCATGATTTGAATAAAAAATAATGCTTTTTACAACCCTAAATATTTTGTGTCGCAACTTGGTTTCCTACTGTATGAATTTGTCACACTTTATTTCCCACTAGTTCTCAACATCATACTTGTATATACGATAAGGAATCCTCTAAAAACTCACTTTAAATTTCACTCCCACCAAAAAAACCATTTGTTGGTGCAAGATCGAGACCAGGGTTCTCAGAAGTCACCACAAAAGGCACCGATGTAGTATAGGTATGGTGAAAATTCAACTTTCCACGAGGGAAGGAGGTCTCACCTTAAGCGTAGTTGAGACTTATGTGTTGAACTGAGTTAAGGAGAATGCAATATCATATCTATCTTATCACTTATCATATTCACATATTAACGCATAAAGATATGCAATTACAATGATCAAATACTAGATAGGAAATAAGGAAGTAACTACGCAACATAAACATGGTTCCATGCATAATATAACAAATAAATGAGAAAATATATTTTTAGGGCCCAAAACAATCCATTATATTCTTATTAACATCATCAGACTATCATACAACACATGTGTTTCTCATCCATCTTCTTACCCAAAGATATATAATCATGTACACCCCTTACAAACTCAAAACCTTACTACAGAAGCACAATAATACCAACAAATACCATTACAACGTGTCATCATGATTGTGCTAACTAGATCCCAACCCTAAGCAATGACAACAATAGAAACAATATCACTTTATTTCTCTCATTCACTCATTACCGTTTTCCCATCACTCTGCCTTTTTATTTATACTTTTCCTTTGTTGCTTCTTGGATTCCTTCTTCTACTATCTTCTCGAATTAATGCTGGTACTCGACGCTTTTGGAATTTTTCCACTACTTTTCCTACTGACACGTAGTGATTTTTACTGTTTCCACTACTATTGTACTTCCAGTTATCCCCCAGTGCTTCAAACCATTTATGTTGCATTTGATCTTTCGACTAGCATGTGACACTTTCCCAAAATTTCAGCATTTCAAAAATGGAGGGCCCAATAGTGAAATGATGTACAACTATTTAGTCTTAAGTCAATTTAGGATTGAATAAGTTCCCTTTTAATTGTAGGGAAAAAATAAAAATGAAAGGGCTTGAATGATCTACCTGTATTTGAAGGAGAAGAAGAAGCCAATATTGACAAATTTATAGTGAATAAATTCAATTGTGTCTCTTTTTTCTTTTTGCTTCTTAGGATTAATGAACCTAGAATTAAGCAAAAAAAACGAAAGAGTATTTGCAAATATCCAAGAGGTGGTTCGATGTGCTAGGACATATTTGAATTTGGATTTCGAAATGTATAGGAGAGAGGAAATCTAGGGAATGAAAAGGATGCCAATGATAATGATGGATCCCCCTCCCCCCAATGACATAGGTCCCTAATACCTAGTATCCATTCATTTACGCATCACTAAGTACTGTGAATGTGAGTGGGAGAGTTAGGATCTTATATTAAATCCATCCACATCGGTAAGCTAGAAAGGAAGGGAATCTATTCAACTAGTTTGGTAGGAAGGAGATCCTTGAGTATTTATAATGGGAAAATAAAGAGAAAATACAATCCACGCAGTTAAATGGGAAACTTAATGGGAAGACAAATCAAAAGCCTTATGGGGATGATTACCACATAGCATTTTGGGTCATTTCCCATGTCACTTTTTTTCTCTCCATAAATCCTTTTCGAAACAAGATAATAGAATAGTTTTTTTTAGATTGTTTTGTTTGAATTTCCCCACACCTTTGTATTTTTTAAAAAGGGAATGAAATTTTGACCAAATTTGGGCTTGCCTATCTCATGGAGGTAGGGTTTCTGATGAGGTGGGTGGTGTAGTATATTGGCATGGAACATGAGCCTTGGTTTATTGAGTATGACATTGAACGTGAGATAGAAGAATGCATAGTGGAAAAAGTTGTTGGGGGTCTATATAATATTAAAATGACCTTCTTGTATATATGAATATTTTTCAAAAGTCAATTGGGTCACATCAAACATCAAAATCATTGTTTCACATGAAATTTATTTTCTTGTAATGTGATAAAGGATATACTACGAGGGATAAAATTTTCTATATGCGATATGTTGCATGGAGAATTTTTTTATGCGATATATCATATCCACTTAAATTTTGAGCATGTGTAATGGGATGGTTCAAGACATATCACAAAAGAAATATTTTATGCAACATGTCACATGAGATTAAATTTTGATTCCGTGATATATTTCTTTGCAAAAATTTGTTGTGCAATACATTGCAAAGGTAAAAACCTTGAAAGTTAAATAAAGGGAAAAGGGACAAAATATTTGATGGGAAATTTCTTTTTGAGAAGAGATATTTTTGGGTGAAATGTGACATGTTGCATGAAAAACAATTTGTGTGATGTCTCAAGGTAATGAATTTTTTGAAGATGCTATATAAGGGGACGAAAAAAGTTGGTTGGAAAGTTCCTTTATCATGACTATGTAAAATTCATATGAAATGCATTGTATCATGGGAATATAAATTTCATGTGAAACATGAAGTTTTAGAGGAAAATAATTTTTGTGCGAAAAATGCTTCATCACAAGAAAGTAATTTTTTTGTGAAATAAGAAAAGAGTTAAGCTATTGAAGAGGTAAAGAAAAATTGCAGAATTCGTTGTTGAAAATAAGTTTGTGAGGAGTTAGAGGGATTGGCCATATTAACATAAGTCAAGTAAAACCATAAAGGAAATCAAAGGTAAACAATGCATGGAAGTGTTGAAGTCTAAAATAGTAAGGGGGGGTTGTTTCTAGTACGACACATAGTAACCACAATAGGCATTGAAGGTCCACATCACAACTCTAGGGAAGAGTGGGTACTAATATATCCCTCTTCCCGTCTTTCAATATTATGCTTAAATTCTATCAATCTAACCAAGGCCTCATCTACCCAAGAAGAAATCTAGTGTGGTACACTAACTCATGTACCCTAGGCATGTCAAAATGATGACCTAAAATTACTCCCAAAATCTATAATGTACTCAACCCTAGACATGAAATTCGAATCATACAGCCTCACTGATGAGTGCTACTCTACCCTTTATTTTAGAATTTGACAACATCACCACTATAATATCATGAACTTTAGGCTTGTCAAAATGGTCCCATGTGCCATAGAGAATTATATGAGGAAAAATAACCATTGGAATAATTTATTGAGCCCATAAGGCGTTACTTTGTAAAAATTCTCCTTCACATGTGTGGTAGCCCATAAGACAATTGAATTAATTATCCCTCTTGGCTCACTGGTGGATTTCCTTTCAATCACCACCTCACAACATGAAACCAATGTATTAGTTATAGACATAACATCATCATCTCATACAAAATAATTCACATGCATATTGTCGAATTCCCTCATGAGAACATAACATCATCTTCATAGTAAGGCACCACACTCTCATGCATGTCATCATAAACCATGTTATCATAAAAACATCCAAGCAATTACATCATGCCACCACATCAAGGGATACTATCATAAGAAATAAAAACTCAACATGTATTTATTAAATACATATCATTTCATCAACATAAACAAAAGGAACCACATGTTAACATAACATCATATGTAAATTCTTCTCTTTTTCTTAAGATATCCTAACATCCTAAATAGATCAATAATAGATCCTATGTAGAATGATCAATTAAAAATATTGTATTTATTTTAACCAAGAAGTAGTCATGAATCAACTAGCTAAAGAAATGATCATCAAAAACTCCCATCTAGGATATATATCTATCCTAGTTAAGTTAGTCAGTCTAGTATGACTCATAAAACTAATCAAATAGATAGGGAAAGTCACAATGCATATCTCTTGTGTCCTTGTAGCTGGAAAATCTTAGGTTGTATGGATCCCATTAAATATTAACCTTTTCAATTTCTTTGATCATGAATGGTTTGGATTTGATGGATTCCTTCTCAGAAACCTACAATCCCTTAAATTTCAACACATGGGATATTTCATAAACATAATTCCTAAGTACATAAACATGAAATATATTATGTATCTTTATTAGATTGGATGGAAGTTGAATCTTAGAAGAAATCATTCCAATCCTCTCAAGGATATTATATGGTCTAATTAACCTAGGGGATAAATTTTCTCTCTTAACAAATCTAAAGTAACTCTTAAAGAGTCTAACTATAAAAAAAAATTGTGTTTCCTTCCTTATAGCTTCTATCAATAGAATTTGTGTAACTTTTATGTTCATTCGTAGATCCCTTAATCCTTTTCTTAATTGTAACCATATGTTCATCCATTTCTTGGAGCATGTTAGGTCCTAATATGACTTGATCCTCTAATCAATCCCAACTCAAAGGTGTACAACAAGGTCTTCCATATAGCACTTCATATGGCTTGCAAGAATGGAACTATGATAACTATTGTTGTATGCAAATTCCACTAAGAGAATATACTTCTCCAACTTGTTTTGTTAGTCCATTACATACATTATCAACATATCCACTAGTATTTGATTATTTGTTTCTCTTTTCCATGTAGTACCAAAGTTGACCTAAGTACAAATAGAATTTAAGATGGATTTTCGTGCGATTTTCAAAATCTAGAAGTGAATCGTGAAACCGTGTTTGATATGATTTGTCAAGGAACTCCATGCAAGTGAATTATATCTTTTAGGAAAACCTAAGTAATGGATATTTCTTGAAAGGATATCTTAATTGGAATGAATTGGGTAGTGTTGGTTATCTTGTGAACTTCTACCATGATGCATTCATTCCTATGGGAGGTCATATGTAATCCTCCCAAAAAAACCATTAAAATAACTTCCCCCCAAGAATATCACTTAACCACTTTTCCCAACTAAATATAAGGTGGGTGAATAAGACATAATAAATTTTATTATCCCCTTTATCCCCATCTCTTGTGGAATCATACCCCCCCCCCCAATAAATCTATCATTTTATGTATTTCATCCAATTATACATTTTTATTATTAATATTGAAAGTATTACATTTCTAGGTTTTCCATCCTTTCAACTTTACAGGAACTCCAACCTTTCATCAAATATGCACAATTACATTATTATTAATCTGGGAACTCAATATTGGGGTATCACATTATCCTCATATTATTTTGTCACTGTCCCTAGTGCATATCACCATGCAAGTGTACATATATACATATTGTTTATCAAAAAATCAAAATAAATTTTAGGTATGCCTCATGTGTTGTATATTCCAACCCCCATGTTGCTTCTTCAAGGTTGTAGAATATCCATTGGAATTTTTCCTTCCCTATGGCTTTATTCTAAAGCACCATGACCATCTTGTCTAGTATACACAGTAGATGTACATAGAAGTATCATTCTAGATCCATTTGAATAAAATTCCAATCAATGACATTTTTAGGACCATGAACATAATGTTTCAACAAATATACATGAAATTCATTATGCACATTCATGGAAGCAAACATAACAATCATGTATGCAACTAGCCCTATTCTATCAAATATTTCAAATGGACGACAAAATATTGTTGTCATCTTTGTACATCTACCAAACTTCAATGATATGTTCTTGGGATTCACTTTCAAAAATACATGCTCTCCCACTTTAAATTCTTTATTTGTCCTTCTCTTATCTACATAATACTTTTTCTTATCTTGTGTCGCTTTCAAATTCAACTTAATTTTAATCATTTTTTCTTCCATCTCCTTGTGAAATTCTGTCCCAAGTACCACTATGTATGTTGGGTTGTCCCGACTCACTGGAGTATTACATTTTCTACCATAAAAGGATTCGAATGGGCTCATATTTAATGAGTCTTGATACTCATTTTTGTAGTAAAAATCGACCAAATGCAAATAATCTTCCCACTTATATGGCTTATCCATCACATACATTCTTAACATTTATTGAATCACTTGGTTTACTCTCTTTGTCTACCCATTTGACTGTGGATAGTATGTTGTACCAAAATTCATATTTTTACCAAATCCCCTAAATAATCCTATCCAAAATTTCAAAGTAATCTTTGAATCTCTATCTAAAACAATTGCCTTAGGTACTACATGAAAACTAGCAATTTTCTTCATGTAAATTTATACAATATTAGATATCTTATGAGTTGTATTAAATAAAATAAAATTAACATCCCTTGTTAATCTATCCACCACTACAATTATTGAATCAAATTTCCTTTCTATCATGGGTGATTTAATGATAGAATCAATGATTACTACAACTATGACCCAAAGGGGGAATATATAGGGTTAAATATATATGATATGACCCCAACCAATGGAATATATGGGGCTAAATGTACAGGTAATGCGTGTGTGTGTGTGTGTGTGTGTGTGTGTGTGTGTGTGTGTGTAATATTGTTTTTCTAATAGTAAAGGGGCCTCATGTGAAAGTGTGAATAAGTATATAGAGATCATGTATTCATTATTGAGACATGTGAATTGTGATGTATGAATGTATTTTTTATTTGGAGGAGGTTATCCTTATTTCAAAAATTATTGTATAACTTATATATCTTGGATTTGTGCTCCATGCTCACATTTTGTACATGGTGTGTGCTTCTATTTCATTATGGCAATTTAATCATTTGGTTTATTACATTTGGTATCGAAGCATTGATCCTTTGATTTTGCTTCCTCAAGAAAGTCATATTGGAATTTTCGCTATAACATTTTTTTGGGGCCACTTCAGAAAGAAAAATTTAGATGANTTTGTTAGTCCATTACATACATTATCAACATATCCACTAGTATTTGATTATTTGTTTCTCTTTTCCATGTAGTACCAAAGTTGACCTAAGTACAAATAGAATTTAAGATGGATTTCCGTGCAATTTTCAAAATCTAGAAGTGAATCGTGAAACTGTGTTTGATATGATTTGTCAAAGAACTCCATGCAAGTGAATTATCTCTTTTAGGAAAACCTAAGTAATGGATATTTCTTGAAAGGATATTCTAATTGGAATGAATTGGGTAGTGTTGGTTATATTGTGAACTTCTACCATGATGCATTCATTCCTATGGGAGGTCATACGTAGTCCTCCCAAAAAAACCATTAAAATAACTTCCCCCCAAGAATATCACTTAACCACTTTTCCCAACTAAATCTATGGTGGGTGAATAAGACATAATAAACTTTATTATCCCCTTTATCCCCCTCTCTTGTGGAATCATAACCCCCTCCCCCCCTCCCAATAAATCTATCATTTTATGTATTTCATCCAATTATGCATTTTTATTATTAATATTGAAAGTATTACATTTCTAGGTTTTCCATCCTTTCAACTTTGCAGGAACTCCAACCTTTCATCAAATATGCACAATTACATTATTATTAATCTGGGAACTCAATACTGGGGTATCACATTATCCTCATATTATTTTGTCACTGTCCCTAGTGCATATCACCATGCATGTGTACATATATACATATTGTTTATCAAAAATTAAAAATAAATTTTAGGTATGCCTCATGTGTTGTATATTCCAACCCCCATGTTGCTTCTTCAGGGTAGTAGAATCTCCATAGGAAATTTTCCTTCCCTATGGCTTTATTCTAAAGCACCATGACCATCTTGTCTAGTATACACAATAGATGTACATAGAAGTATCATTCTAGATCCACTTGAATAAAATTCCAATCAATGACATTTTTAGGATCATGCACATAATGTTTCAAAAAATATACATGAAATTCATTATGTACATTCATGGAAGCAAACATAACAAGCATGTATGCAACTAGCCCTATTCTATCAAATATTTCAAATGGACGACAAAATATTGTTGTCATCTTTGTACATCTACCAAACTTCAATGATATGTTCTTGGGATTCACTTTCAAAAATACATGCTCTCCCACTTTAAATTCTTTATTTGTCCTTCTCTTATCTACATAATACTTTTTCTTATCTTGTGTTGCTTTCAAATTCAGCTTAATTTTAATCATTTTTTCTTCCATCTCCTTATGAAATTTTGTCCCAAGTACCACTATGTCTATTGGGTTGTCCCAACTCACTGGAGTATTACATTTTCTACCATAAAAGGATTCGAATGGGCTCATATTTAATGATTCTTGATACTCATTTTTGTAGTAAAAATCAACCAAATGCAAATAATCTTCCCACTTATATGGCTTATCCATCACATACATTTTTAACATTTATTGAATCACTTGGTTTACTCTCTTTGTCTACCCATTTGACTATGGATAGTATGTTGTACCAAAATTCATATTTTTACCAAATCCCCTAAATAATCCTATCCAAAATTTCGAAGTAAGCTTTGAATCTCTATCTAAAACAATTGCCTTAGGTACTACATGCAAACTAGCAATTTTCTTCATGTAAATTTATACAATATTAGATATCTTATGAGTCGTATTAAATAAAATAAAATTAACATCCCTTGTTAATTTATCCACCACTACAATTATTGAACCAAATTTCCTTTCTATCATGGGTGGTTTAGTGATAGAATCAATGATTACTACAACTATGACCCAAATGGGGAATATATAGGGTTAAATATATATGATATGACCCCAAACAGTGGAATATATGGGGCTAAATGTACAGGTAATGTGTATGTGTGTGTGTGTGTGTGTGTGTGTGTGTGTGTGTGTGTGATATTGTTTTCCTAATAGTAAAGGGGACTCATGTGCAAGTGTGAATAGGTATATATAGAGATCATGTATTCATTATTGAGACATGTGAATTGTGATGTATGAATGCATTTTTTATTTGGAGGAGGTTATCCTTATTTAAAAAATTATTGTATAACTTATATATCTTGGATTTGTGCTCCATGCTCACATTTTGTACATGGTGTGTGCTTCTATTTCATTATGCCAATTTAAGCATTTGGTTCATTACATTTGGTATCGAAGCATTGATCCTTTGATTTTGCTTCCTCAAGAAAGTCATATTGGAATTTTCGCTATAACATTTTTTTGGGGCCACTTCAGAAAGAAAAATTTAGATGAAGTTTAGAAGAAATACCATAGTACCTATGGTATGAATTTCATATTCTGTATCATTTTACTTTTGGAGATACACACTATTGAAGATAGGGTTTTTGACTAGTCCTATAACTAGTCTCAAATAGGCGTTCTGGGTAAAATAGTCTTATTTTATCCATAGAGGAACCAAATTTAGTGAGACTAGATGTGTTATAAGGAGTAATAATCATAGTGTTTTTGTTGTGAATTTCAAAATATGTTATTGAATATTGAACGAGTGGCTATATGTACACTTTCTCTCTCCTGGACAGGACAAAAATCAGCAAGGTTTGGGAAAGTTACCCTAACTTTCACTTGGCACATCCAAGTTTGGTAAAACCTATGGCATTGAAGAGAAGACATTGCAGAGTAATACAGGTAAAATTTTCAAACTCGTAGGGCCAAAATTTTAGAAATACATCTAAAAGAAGATCAAGAAGGAGGACAGACTCCAATTCCGGGTTTCAAAGATATGTTTATTTAAAGCTATCATAACTTTTGATTGGGATGTATGATTGATATTATTCAAAAGGAATTGGAAAGAAAAAACATAGAATATTATATTGTAACAAGGATTATAACTAATTTATATCACTATTCCTAATATATTGAGTTTGTAAGTTCAAGTTTGGGTTATACCTCAATTAAGAACCAATGAAAATGCTTAGCTTTAGTGAAGATGAAGATAAAGATGAATTTAATCCTCAAGCATTGTTGAGGATGATAAAGGAAAATAATTTGAGTCCTTTAAAGGTATTCTTTTACTTGAGGGGTGAATATTTTAGGTGTTGGGATATCCTTGGTGATGGTACTAAAAACTCCCCCACATGGGAAAAGTTTGAAGAAATCTTCTAAAATAAATGGATTAAGGATACAAAAAGGGAGAAGATGTATAAAATTAAATAGGAGTTAAAGGAATACAAATAAAATGTATCCAAATTGCAAAAGTATATTGAGGATCTATGAAATTATATTAGAAATAAAAATGACGAGTTCATCAAGATGAAATCCCTTAGTGAATCACTCATTAAGGAGGTTAAGAACCTAAAACAAGAAAATAGTAGCAAAGGAAAGTGGGAAAAGCATGATTCAAGGGAAGAATTGAAAAATAAAGCTAAAGGGGCATGTAGATTATGAAACCATAATAAAAAACTATTGGATGAGGTTAATATATTGAAAGAATAAAAGAATAATTATCAAAATCAAGAAGAAATAAGGATCTTGTATGGAGAATATACCAAAACACTTGAAGAGGAAATTTGCAATAAGATTGAGGAATCCCTAAATAATGATAAGGTAAAATTAGAAATGGAATCCATAATTGAAGAAGGACATCAATATTTGATAAATTGTGTAACATTGCAAATCCAAAAGGAGAAAGAAGACAATAATAAATAAGGTCACCATAAGATACTTGAAGAATTCAAACAACATCTAGAGGATGTAAATGCCAAACATGATGGTATTATCACCAAGGATATAGTAATCAAAGACCAATAAAAGACGATAGAGGATTCCATTGTCTATGGAAATAAGATAGATGCAATGGGTATGTATAATGAATAAAAATCGTGAAATGTGAAACCATATCAACATTATCATAAGAAGATAAGAAGATCATTGTCAACATTATCAAGGAATAAAATGGAATACTCATCAATATTCATGGAATATGGCATCACAAAACTGATGTTCAACAAGATATTATCATAGACCAACATCTACTACAAATTAGAGAAGCTTCAACAATTATATATTGAATCACGGGAAAGGAAATTATGCAAAAACTAGACACGAAGGATTACAACCGAAAAGAATTGATTTTTAATGGATGTATCATCATCAATGGGAAGAAGAAAGAAAGAACATAAGAATATCATATTACTTGGTTTCATCACATGTGAAACTTTTTTTTTTTGTAAGTTTGTCCGTGACATGTGGGACTAACCTATGGCTAAGAAACCATGACTCAGGGGATGACAAAATCACCCGGGGATCACACCCAGCCTGAGAAACACCAACCCTTAACATGGTTAGAGTTTTGTCCCCGCAAGTTTTGTTGGAGATATGGCTATAGCAGAGATGACGCAGATGGTCAAGGTTGTCATTGATGGCAATCGATTGTTTCTGGAGCACGCAAGTGCTGGAACACAAGAAGACTAACACGAATGCTGGAACACGACTGCTGGAACACGAATGCTGAAACACGACTGCTGGAACACGACTGCTGGAACACGACTGCTGGAACACGATGGATGGAACATGACTGCTGGAACATGAATGCTGGAACACGACTGTTGGAACACGATTGCTGGAACACGAATGCTGGAACACGAATGCTGGAACACGACTGCTGGAACACGGATGCTGGAACACAGTGCTGAAACAGAGCTGGAACGCAAATGCTGGAACACAGTGTTGCATGATGTGGCATACGTAGAGGAGGCAGAGTAAAGAGCCAGTTCAGAAAATCAGGGAGAACGCTGGCATGGGAAAAGCAGAAGAACGAATAAACGAAAAAGGAAACTGCAATTGGAGTTAAGAAAAGCAGAAAGACTTTTAGTCTAAAATTAGACTGGAAGTTAAGACAGGAGGAACACAGTGTTGCATGATGTGGCATGCGTAGAGGAGGCATGCAAAAAGTCAGTTCAGAAAATCAAGGAGAATGATAGCATGCAAAAGTAGAAAAAGAATGAAAGAAAGGGAAACTGCAGTTGGAGTTGAGAAACGCATTGAAAACCTCTGCATGTGGTGAATCTATATAATGCGCTGGAACAGAGATGGATAGTTGCTGTTGAAGAGAGAAAGAGAAAGCGCTCTGGATGTGAAAAAAGAAGGAGGAGAACCTGCGTGACAGAAGAAGGAGCTGAGAATGGGCTTCAGAGAACAGTGAAGCTGAGCAGCAGATCAAAGGCAATAAAACGGAATTTGTGGCTGAGCAGTTAAGAAGATCAGAGATGGTTAAATCAGAGCAGCATAGCAGAAATGGTAAGCAAGCTAAATCAGAATAAGCAAATTGGTTTGAGAAAGATTTTTATT
>JZKD02S2159271.1:259159-284851 GCA_000966675.3 Picea glauca
ATACTTGTGAATGAATGTTGTGTGTGATTGTTGTTCTTTATACTATCTGCTTTATGTTTATAACTCTGGAATTCACAGTAAAGACTCACTGCCACTAAGATTCATGATTCAAAGTAAAAAATGAGAGTAAATGGTTAATAATCTACACTAACTGATTCACCCCCCCCTCTCAGTTAGTTCATACCTGTAACAAGTTTTGAACCGGTGACTTTAACATCACAGAGCGCCTTAACAACACACTCTGTCACCGACTGTCCTACACCTCGGGGACATCACATGTGAAACTTTTAATTGCAAAGATTTGAGGACAAATATTTTTGAACAAGGGTACTATGTTATGACCCAAAGGGGGAATATACATGGTTAAATATATATCATATTACCCAAATGGGGGGCATATATGGGGCTAAATGTACATGTAATGTGTAAATATATATGTAATAAAGGAATCCTAACAGTAAAAGGGCCTCATGTGGAAGTGTGAATAGGTATATAGAGAGATCATGTATTCATTACTGAGACATGTGAATTGTGATGTATGAATATATTTGGTTATCTGGAGGAGGTTCTCCTATTATTTCATAAGTTATTGTATAAATTATATATCTTGGAGTTGTGCTCCACGCTCACATTATGTACATGATGTGTACTTTTGTTCTATTTTTATAATTTAAGCATTTGGTTCAACACAACTACTTCCCATTTACACTATGGAATTGGCAATGGATGTAGAAAAATTGTTGGTTGTCTCTGCTCATCCTTCACTCTTTGACATTCCATGCACCTGACAATGAAATCAAAAGCATCTTTCTTTGTTCATGGAAAAAAATATTGGATTCTTATTGTTGAAATTGTTTTTTGGTAACCAAGATGTTTGACATATGGAACATTATGTATTTATTTTAACACCAACTTCCTTAGTTCTCCAGAATTAGGAACATAAAGTCATTTTTTATGCATAAGTATTCCATATTCTTTCATCATATACTCTTTAATTTTTTGTTGCATATCTTCATTGTGAAAGATTTATTTTACCTATACGTAGGACTAGTCTATAATAGAATGCAATGTACCCAACCATGAACAATTTGGTCATGCAACTTCAAATCACACTTAAATAATTGATTTCAAATTTTGATAACAATTAATTAATAAATAAGCATGAAATAAACACAATAACAACACATGCAATAATCAATATTCATGCTAAAATTTCAAAGAATGCATAATCATGCCATGCACAACAATAACTTGTAGGAATGAACATTATAAATACATATCTCAAAGATAATAATTAATACACAACGAAAATAAATATACAATCAAAGGAAACCATGATAGATAGAACTTATATTGAACAAAACCAATCACCAACTGGATATAGACCAAGGATTTTCCACCCAAATTTAGACATTGTTGTTCCAAGTCTCAACAACATGTCACCCCTAATCCATGTCTATGAATCCACAAGAACGCATTCCAAAGTGACACTCAACTTCCCAAACTAGTCAGCACTCAAGCTCTCACAGGTTTCTCAACACATAGTAATACAAGCTACACCAACTCTCTTATATCCATCTTGCACCACCCAAAGACAATAAACCCTTTTCACCGCCACATAATCCCTTGGGTTGTTCACTTCTTTATATGGCTCTAGTGCATCTAGTCAAGAGTCTCCATGTTGGGACTCTCAGGATTCACAACTATGAACAAGGTTTAGAAAATGTCAATGCATCTCAGGATGCATACACCAATTCATGGTTGTAATACACTAGTAATTACTACATCCAAAAATAAATGTCTCCTTTCCTCATCAATTCATCCCCATGTCCCAACCAAGAAAAATAATGAATGAAGAATGAAGAATCAATGATGAACCAAATGATGAGAAACAATGAATGAACAACAAATGAATGAACAACCCCCAACCAAAAAAAAATAAAGCTTTATATAATTACATGGAAAATGAAGAACCACATGGATTTCCCCTCAAGAATCTCATGTAACCACTTTTCCCCAAATAAAAACAAAGATGAGTAAATAAAATACAATATAATTACTTAGCCCCTTCAGCTCCCTCTCTCGTAGAATCATATCCCCCTATAACTATTGTCTGTGCCTATCTTGCAGCCAACGATGTATTTTATTATTAACAATGATCAAAATATTACATTTCTAAGGAACTTTGAGCCCCTTTTAATTGTTCGGGCACTCTGAACTTTCATTAGATAAACAAAATACATTATTAATTTGGAGTCTCAAAACTAGGGTATTATGTTCCCCTCCCCCTTATTTTGGCATTTTCCTCAGTGCATATAGAAAACATAAATCAAAACTTCAAAATTCTTCAAAACATCGCAGGTACTCTATTTGCATGGTACCTTCATGCTCCCAGGTATCATCTTCAAGACCGTAGCAATCCCACTAAAATTGTATAAGTTCTATGTCTTGATTCTGAACAATTTTGACTTTTATTTCCAATATGCACATCAGATTAACCTTAAAGTCTCCCTATGGATCCACCCGAATCAAATTCCAATCAATGACATAGTTAGGCTAATGTACATACTTGTTTTTAGAAAAGAGACATGAAATACATTATGCACATTCATGGAAGCGGGAAATGCAAGCGTGTATGCAATTGGCTCTATTCTTTCCAATATTGCAAATGGAGCATAGAAGCTGGCTAGACACTTTATACAACTACCCAAATTTATTGAGCTATACTTGGGCTTCACTTTCAAAATCACATGCTCTCCCACTATAAATTCTCTAGTTGTCTTGTTCTTGTCTACATAACTATTTTGTCTATCTTGTATTTCCTTCAAATTCTTCTTAATTTTAACAATATGGTTTTCCATATCCTTGAGAAAATCTGGTGCAAGTACTACTCTATCTTGTGGGTTGTCCCAACTCATTGGAGTATTTCATTTCCTACCATACAAAGCTTCAAATGGAACCATCCTTAATTAAGATCGATACTCATTATTATAGGAAAACTTAGCCAAATTCAAGTAATCTTCCCACTTAAATGGTTTATCCATCACATACATTCTCAACATGTCTACAATCACTTGGTTGACTTGCTCCATCTTCCCATCTGAATATGGATGGTATGTTGTGCTAAAGTTCAAATTTATATCGAATCCTTTAAATAATCCCCTCTAGAAATTTGAAGTAAACTTAGTATCTATGTCTGAAACAATTGCCTTATGTATTCCATTCAACAAAACAATTTCCTTCATGTAAATTTATGAAATATTAGTTGTTGTATGGGTCATTTTTACAGGAAATAAATGATAAACCTTTGTCAATTTATCAACCATTTCCATTATTTAATAATGTTTCCTCACTTTCCTAGGAAACATAGTGATAAAATTAATTGTTACCACTTCACATTTCCTCTATGGAATTGGTAATGGTTGTAGCAAACCTGCTAGGTGTTTATGCTCATCCTTCACTCTTTGAATTTCCATACATCTGACAATGTAATCAACAACATCCTTCTTCATTCCTGGCCAAAAGAATTTTTTTCTTAATGCTCCAATTGTTTTTTGGTAACTAGGATGTTCAGCATATGGAACACTATGCATTTCGTTTAACACCAAATTCCTAAGTTCCCTGGAATTAGGAACATAACTTTGTTTTTATTCATACACAATCCATTTTTCTTCATCTCATACTCTTTAATGTTTTGTTGTACATTTTTCTATTGTAAATATTATTTTACTTGTAGGAAATATTGGTTTGTAATAACAACATTTAAAATTCTTCTCTTCAAATCTGATGGATGCATACTAATGGTTGTAGCATATATGATATGTACTCTTCTGTTGAGTGCATCAACAACTTTATTTCATTTTCCTTTAATATGCTTGATTTCAAATTCGTACTCACTTAAAAATTCTAGCCATCTTGTCTTTCTGACATTCAAAGTTGGTTGTTCAAAACGATATTTCAAAACACTATGGCTTTTTCTTAATACAAATCTCTTTTCCATGAGGTTATGCCTCCACATATTTAATACACAAACTATGGGAGCAAGATCTAGATCATGTGTGGCATAATTTCTCTCATATTATTTAAGCATTATGGACTCATAACTAATGACATGTCCATTTTGAGTGAGGACTCCACCAATTCCTTCCTTGCATGCATTTGTACATACCACACAATTCTCATTTTGGTCAACAATATTTAAAATAGGTGTACTAGTAAGTAGCTCCTTCAACAAATACAAATTATCTTCAAACTTTGTTGTCCATTAAAATTTAATTCCCTTATTTTTTAAAGAAGTGATGGGATGAATTTTTTTAAATAATCCTTCTATAAAACTCTTGTAGTATCCGGATAATCCCATAAACGATCTGACTTTGGAAACATTCCTTGGTATTGTCCATCCTCTAATCGCTTCAATCTTCTCTAGATCTAATGCTATGTCTTGTTCTAAAATAATGTTTTCCCAAAAATGGATCTCTTCATGGTAAAAGGAACACTTACTAAGCTTTGCATAAGGTTGATGTTCCCTCAACACTTCCAACACCAACCTCGAGTGATGTTCATTCTCTTCCTCTAACGTAAAATAGATAAGTATGTCATCCAAGAATATAATGAAAAAATTATACAAATAATTTATGAATATGTCATTCATTAAGCACATAAAGATAGTTGGTGCATTGGTTAGTCCAAATGGCACCAGTAAAAATTCATAATGTACATAACTAGTTCTAAAGTTTGTCTTACTAATGTCTTCTTCCTTGTTTCTTACCTGGTGGTATCTTGTTCTCAAGTCTATTTTTGAAAATATATTTACTCCTCTTAGCTGATCAAAGTGGTCATCAATTCTGGGTAGAGGGTATTTTTTCTTCATAATGGCTTTATTTGTATGTTTAAAGTTAATGCACGGCCTCAACGTTGCATCCTTCCTTTTGAAAAAGAGTACTTGTACTCTCCAACGTGAAACACTTGGGCATATGTACCCTTTCTTCAACAATTATTCTAGTTGCATTTGTAATTCTTTTAATTATGGTGTACACATTTTGTAAGTATTTTTTGATATTGGGGCAGCTCCTAGTACTAAATCAATAAAAAAATGTATTTTCCTCTTTGGTGGCAATACTGGTATTTCTTGGAATACATCTTCAAACTCATGCAATATTGAAAAATCTTCAAGGATTCGCACTTTGGGATTGTCTGGATCCTCCACATGAGTTGCACACAATTGACATCCTTTCCCGAAACACCTCTTTAGTTGTAAGGTTGGAATCCACCTTACAGAAATGGATCTTCGAATTCCTTGCATAGTGCTCTATTTTCCTTTTTCATCAAGACATATAAATGTATTGTTATGATCTAGGACAACACAATGTTGGTCCAATCAATCCATTCCTATTAGAATATCATGAGATCCCAATGGTATGATATTTAGGTCAACAAATGTATTTACTCCATTCATATTTATTTGGCAACCTATGATAGTCCCATTGATCCTTCTTTTGGTTCCAGTGGCTAGTTGAACCAAACTTGACTTTTCAAGATTACTTTTCTCCAAATGAAATTATTCCATTATTTTAGGATCAATGTAGCAATGGATTGCTCCCAAATTAATTAAAATGGAAACAATATGATTAATGATCTTACCTTCCACCTCAATCATATGGGATTGATGTTATGCTTCACGATCTTCTAGTGCTGCATATATTCTTGGAATACTTCTACCCATATCTTCCACTATTGTAGCCTCTTAGATGTTGTTCATGGTTTTCATTTTGTCTTCTCTGTGAGGGAAATCATTGTACATGTGATGTTTTTTTCCTCCCCAACATTTGATTGGTGGTCTTCCCCTTTTTCCCAGGGAGTCTTCTCTCTTCGATTCATGCTTAGCAAACTAATCTTGTTGATTTTTATTAGGGATGTTTATGTTGAAAAGATGTTTGAGTCCCTTCCTTCTCTGATCAAATTTTATGGTTTTCAAATAATGTGGTACATAAATTTACTTCCTACTCACTATGCATTCATCACTTTCATTCTTTTCTTAATTCCTTTTAGAGATGTAAAGGGCCACCCCATGCCAGCCTAATGTTGGAGATATTTATGTGAGGAATTTGAATTCAGATGTACAATGATATACATTGTCTTCTTTGAAACTTGCTTATCAATTCTAATATTCTAACCCTAATCTTTCCCTAATTGTAATTTTGCTTATTTATATTATTCCAAAAACATAGAAGAGATTATGTTACACACACACACACACACACATATCATTCGTTTGTTTTAAAGGATGTAACTTGTTTTAAACATGGTTTCATACTCACATTATTTACTAGTTATTTGGTAAATCCATGTAGTGGCTCACAAGAAAGCATCACACTTAATAAAATCAATGCATTAATTTGTCCTCTACCAAGTAGAAAGCATTGCACTAAACGAGATCAGATTGCACCACCATGCATTATGATAGTAAATCTACCATCATTTTTTCACATTTTAATGTACCACATTTGTTTTATTAATTTTATAAAAGCTTTATTAAAAGCACAATCAAAGGACAACTATGGATCATAGAAACCCTAGAGAAAAGTACAATAATGATGTTGTTTGCATTTTAAAGAAAAGATGTGATCTCAATCATTAACTACCTCGTCATAAAATAAGGAAATTTAGTCATTCCTTAATAAGTAAATAAGTAAAGTGGTTGATATAAATCTATAGGCCCCATTTTTTACCTTTACAAACTATTACAATATTAAAATAGTAGTGTGCATGTTTATCATTCCCCATCTCGGAAGTAAATAATTAACCACAGATATCTACTTCGCCATTCATCATCCTTGCCTAAACCTAATAATACCACAAGGATAGTAGCAGGAGTACGAGTATCGGAAGGGAGCTGTGCTAAGGCTTGGGTTCTTTCGGCCTGTGTGGTAGCAGAAGCCTTGATTATGGTTAAGCCCATTTTCAACTCTGTAATACTCTTGTTCTTAAAACATCTTGAGTTTCTAAATATGAGGGAACCAGAGAGTTTGAAGACTGGTTTAAATTCGACGTAATTTTGGATTTCACAGTTTATTTACAATGAAATCCATTTGGTTGTGGAAGACTATGTTGTTTTACAATGAATTGAACAATCCATGATTGTACGGTTTGATGTACACAAGTTTCTGCAGTGTTGAAGGTCACAGTTTCCAGACCATCATAGAGAGATAAAGAAATGAAAACCGAGAGAGTATATGAGGGCACAAAATTGAAGCTCAAGATTTAGAGAAAAGTCGAAATAAGTGGATCCCTTCAGACTCCATTTTCATAATTCAAAGTAGAATGAACAGAGCAATGTTGGAGGAGCTCATCTTTGAAATGTACTTTCGGACCCCATGACAGTATTACTAATTGATGGTGAAATGGTAGCCCAATGTGAGAATTTATTTCGTCTAGGGAGTGGTTTTTTCTCAGTTGGAAACAGAAATGCACCAAATTAATAAACGCCATGAAGGGAGTGGTTCTTTCTCAGTTTTGGATTTAAATTATTTTACTGGGTTAAAAAAAATTGTAGAACATCAATTTTTTAAAGTTTTATGTAGATGTATCCAAACACTCTACAACAAACAAATTCCATCAAATGCAACAATGCAGTAACAAACACTTTTTTCCTTGAGAAACCCTTTTTACAATTAGTATGGGAAAATGTGTAATTCCTTCCATACTTAGTTCTATAAAAGTGTCCCTTAATTTTAATTGAAAATATTATGAAACTTGAATAATCTAGCTATATTAGTTGTGCTAACTGACAAATATGAGAAAGACTTATAGAAACTTAGAAGTGAGTTGTAATTTGTAAAATCTTCTAACTTAGAGATATGAGGAAGACTTATAGAAACTTATAGGTGCGTTACAATTTGTAAAACAATATAAGAATCTAAAAGTAAATTTTGATATGAAAAGATTTTTGTATTGTGAATTTTTTTTTGTTTTTCTATATGTATTTGTAATTAATTCAAAAGTGATGTACATGTTTTTCTAATTGAACATTTCATCAAATGGTGAGAGATTGTTTCTTAGATTCAAATGGATAAACATGTATTAAAATGAAAAAACCATGATATATCCATCCATCTCACAAAAGTGTGCATTTATGTATTATAATTCAACTTTCTTATCAGGGCATTGTTTCATAGTTACATGAAAGACCAGTTTTAATGCACTATCTCATAGTTCTATACCCAATTTTATGGGGGTTGGGCAGATTTATCATGGTTTTAGGGTGATGAATTACATTAATAAGTTGTCGAGAGACACAAAGTGAACAATGAAACTTTCTTTATCCATTGATCCAGTTAGTTGGGCACTTATTTCCCTTAGATGTTAAACTTTTTTTCTATAATGTAATATATAACTAAATCTCAAACGCTCTATAATATTAAAATACTACACAATATCACTATATTACTGAACCATGGAACCACACTATATTAAAATACTACACAATCTCACTATATATCATGTTAGCCAAGAATAAGTTTATAGATGAAGATCTAAGCCATTAAAAGTAAAGGTGTAGGGAAATCCTAATGGATTCATTTCATGTTTTCTCAACAAGCAAAAAATATGTAACAATATCAATTACTATAATGAATGAACCATATGAAGCATTTACCAACTATCTGGATAACAAATTTTTCAATTGGTGGGTAAAGAACATCAATAATTAAGGTTTTTGTACACCAGTTATTCCTGAGATTGATTGTTCCAAAGCTTCACTAACATAATCACATTAATTAGGGCTTCCTCATCAAGGGAATTAACCCATATGCATCATTTACCCACTATATGAATAACAAGTTGTGTGATTGGTAGGTAAAGACTAGCATTAATCAAGCTTATGACATCACTTATTCCCAAGATGATTGAGCCAAAGTTTCACTAGCATAATAGTATTAATTGGGTTTCAACACCAAGTTATTTTTATTTTTAAAGATTTCTACGTATAACCATTTCAAAACTATCTTTTTTCTATATTCCAACCAATGTATTTGCTTTGAAATTAATATGCAACTCCAATAATTAAGATGTTATGGATTCCATGAATATTTTCAAATCATCGTGTTTCTCTCAAAGTGTTGATGTCTTGAAAATATTATAAGTGATGCACAAGTTACAATTTTTTATAGTGGAGTCAAATGAGAGAAAAAAATATTTTCAACATTTGGTTTCTATTATTTTTGGCATTAATGCTACTATTACTTTGTAGTTATTTTGGAATTATTCCATCCATGTATTTGCATTGCTTTTTCTATATGGGAATATAAATTGAAATCATTGAAAAACCAATAGAATCATGTCTATTATTAATAGGGAAATGAATAATAACAATATTGAGGATGCAAGAAGTTGACAACTACAATGAGTTAGAAGACCATCATTATATCATATGAAACAATACATTGAAATTGAAAGGTAAGAGATAAGGATACAAAGAAATGAGCTACAAATATTGCGACGAAAACAAATGGTTGAGGATGAAAGAGAAGAAAAATGAAAAAAGATTGTGAAAACAAAAATTTTGCAATGGTAAATAATGAAGAAGGATCAAAGGGAAGGACAATAAAAAAAAAAGGATTCTAAAAGGAAAACATTTCAATTACAAAGAATGAATGAGGATGGTAGATGTAATATCCCCAAGGACGAGCCTGGTTGTAATCATGTTTATGAATTGTAAATCCTGTTTTGTAGGCTGGTGAGTCAAGTATTGATAAGTTGGTGGGATTATGTGTTTATTAGGTCCGAGATCCTAAGTGTTAAAGGCCAGGAGCCTGCTTTTATATATGTGATATGCAGAACATTAAATAAAGATTAAACATCATTGTGTGCAGACCGACCACGAAGCAAGCGTGACGGGGGACTAAGCTTTCGTAGGGTGGGTAAGGGAAAAGGAAATGAAAGGTTGGAAAGAGGGGCTAAGCTTAGGGGATTAAGTCCTTGAGAATAATATTTTATTATTATTCCAAAGTTGTGTGACAAACATGTTTTTATCCTAAGTTCTAGGAGAGGCAACACATGCAGCTCCGACGTGTGCAAAAAGGAACACATGCAGCTCCAAGAAGACAAGTGTCGACCTGGGCGCATGCGGTTAATAGTTGAAGTGTCAGTTGAGTTGGGGGTTGGTCCTCCATTCTGTCATCGGTTTTCTGAAACCTGGAATTCCGTTTGATCTCTTCATGCATACCCTCACGCAACTCTTAAACTCGAAGCCTAGATGTTTTCTTGAGAAGCTGATACACCCTATGTCCAAGTCATTGGGTCTATGTTCAACCTCTGCATGGATTGCTTGTCATGCATCCTGAAACCGGTGTTACCTGAACTGTGATGTGTCTTAGTGGCTTATTGTCATTTTTTGGACGTCCACGCCCAATTTTCTTGTTGTTGTTGTCACCCGTGAGTTAACCGAAAGTTGTTGTTGTTGTTGTTATCCTGAACTTGCGGGAAATGAGTTGAAAACTAGTTGAAGAGTCGGGTTTTTAGGCCCATGGTAGAAGAGGAAGGTTGTCAGGCCTGTGAGTAGCTCTCTCTAGGTGAGAGAGTGTGTTGGGAGGTGGTTTTCTCTCAGAGAGCCCAGCACCAGCTATGGATCTCTGAGAATTCTTGATCTAGCCTGTTTCTGAGACCCAGAGAGGGAGGTGAAGCACCGATGGACTGTGCTTGTGAAGCTTTATACTCCCAGGTGGAATACGCATGTGGGAAATGAGAGTCTGCGAGTAGTGGGCGTAAGAAGGCTCCTGGAGAGAATCCTTCTGGTTGCTCTATGTAGTTTTCGTATAACCTCAGCCTAGTCTAGGATTCTCTTACCTTAGGTGGAGCTTAGTCCTACCCCGAGGGTGACCCACTATTGAGCGTGATGAGTAGCGTGGTCTAAGGATGGGAGGTTCATGGAAGGTTTTCACGTGGTTGGTGGACTTACTACAGTTTCTAGGATAAGTATCATTATGTATTTTAATATCAACTAAAATGCATGCCTGTGATGCTTGTAATATTATCACGTATTCCGTTGCAATGATATTTATTGTTAATTCCATTATTTTTTAATGTTAGCAGTAATCATGTGATTACTCTATATTGTTTGGTTAAAGGAGTTAATTTGATTTAATATGTGTGTTATATATATAACTATGAGAATGTTTCCACGTAGTAGTGTTTCTTGGTAGTGGGGTTGATGGTCGGGGATGTTACAACATGGAATCAGATCCATAGTTTCCATGTTGATCCTGGATGGGCCTGATAAGTGGTATTTGGACCCAAGGTTTCGAGTGGAAATGGTGTTCGGATGGAACTGATTTCGAATCTTGGAATGTTTATGAGTGCCAAGGGGTTACCTGGTCGTGTTACAAAGATTATGAGGAGTAGCGGTAGATTAAAATGACAGCCAGTGTGGTGTTTGACCACACAGAGAGGGCACTCAACACTTATGGTGTTGGAGCCATAGGATCTATTCGAAAGGAGAGGAAAAACCTTTACGACCGTTAGATCCAGAGAAGGTGCAGGAAGGTTATCCTGGAAGCCTTTTGGAGTTTAGCAATCGAGAGAAGTGGGGTGTGCTGAGGCACAAACTTCCGAAGTCCGAAACTCCGAAGTCCTGGAAGAGATCTACACCGTAGATCTGAGGGGAGAAGCTTGACCTTTAGATCCTAGAGAAGTCAAAAGTTTGTAATTCGGAAGATTGAAATGGCATTTGGAATGTGACGAGTGTCACCCATCTTAATGGGCCATGTATCAATCGCTAGTATGTCTCCATGTGGCATCCTGTGTAAGCAGGGTTAGTGGGGCTCGAGGTTACATAATGTAGTTAAAGGTCGGACGACCCATAGTGGTGTTGATCACGATATATCCAGATCAATGTCCAGAAGGCAGTGCTGGGACCCAAGTTGCATGAAAGCTAATTATCCAAGGTGGTCCCGGAATCCAAACCGCGGTTTCACTAAGGAGTTACATGTCAGTGATGCATACCCCCAAACCCTCAGGTCTAAGGTCCGCACAGGATCATTCTAATCTGCCCTTTGAGTCTAATTGACTCTTTCGTTTCCCCTGGAGAGATACCCTTCACACTCAATAGTGTATCCACAGGTCCTTATGGCTGTGCCCGTGTGATCAAACACGAAGCATCAACCCAAATCTTCTGATCAAACAATATGATCACGCCTTTCACGATTTTAGAACTTTGGATTTCGCAACTTTGCGACTTCTCCTTCCGAGTTTCTCGACCCTTCAACTGCCGAAACCCAAAATGTCGATTCGCCAAAATTGTTATCGTGTTTCGCGATTTTGGGAATCTCGGAACAAAGAATCCTGATCCCTTGTCCTCAGAAATGCTGAAATGCCGAATCCTGACACCTTCAACAAAGGTTGGCCCCACAACGAACTTCTCACTTCATCAGAATTTCGGACTTTGTGATTTCGCGAATCCTGATGCCAATCTCCTAGCTCTTTGACCTGCAAAACCTCGAACTCTGAAATAGTACCTCCAACAGGATCGACGACTATAAGCATCCCTTCAATATAATGGCTAGCATGATTTCAGACTTTCGGATATCGGGAGTTTGAAACTCTCGATCCCAAGCCACTGTCCTCTTAGGTTCCCGAACCCCGAAATGATTTGATGGCTCACAACAGGTCGTGATCAATGGTCCACGTTGGTTCCTGATACCAACTGATGGATTGTCCACCCGTATCCACCTTGCAGCTTCAGTAGATACTACGGTTCTCGCGACTTCAGGAATTCTCCAAAGAGAATTTCGACCGCTTGTTCTCTCCTTGGAGGTTTCTGCAAAATGGCCAAAATATCCCTTCGCCTGCACTTGACCTCTACAAAGTGACTTCACTGTGTCTCCCTTTGAAGTATTCAAAGATGCTACTCCTTCTGATCTTTCTTTACAAACTCAAGTCTTCAAAAGACTCTTACACACACTCCTTGCGGAAAACCTACAAATACTTCCACGTATTTGGTTTTCTCGACTTTGCGCACCCTCCTGCAACAACAGTCCTTCAATTCACCCCTTAGTTGATAAGTTTTGAACTTTCAACCAGCTTGCGCACACCTTGCACGGCTTCGGTGCCTCACCTACACTTTTGTGGGAATGAGAACAATGGTATCTCTCCATAGCTTTCAGAGATAAACTATGAACCTCTGTCAATGCACTCCTTGCGGACGATTTCACTGCACTCCTTGCAAGAACTTCTCACTCAGGAAGAGAAACAATTGAAACTCATTCTCTCTCTCTCTCTCAGACTTCAAACAATTAACATGAAATTATACTCACACAATATCAAATCAAATGCATAACAGAGAGAATAAACAACCATAAGCATACCATTTAGCATGTATACACAGAAAGCATCACAACACCATGAATCTGAATCAAAGCTTCATATATTAATTCAAAAATTTTGTACATGGGTTCTTCTCTTACAAATTTCTCTGCTTCTTCTCTATGCTTAATGATACTCTCTAATGTTACAATGATACAAAGGTGAGGGTGTCTATAGTCGGTTTTCCCTCCTACGCTCCTAACTGTCTAATCTGGAATTCAAATCTACCTACTTTCATTTACTGGGCATAAATGCCTCTACCTACTACAGATGAGAGCGAATCGCTCAAGATCTGATTACAATATACAAGTGCGCTTCCTCTTAACTATTACATTAATATTTCAAAACATTTCAAAAATGTGCGCTAGTACTTTCCAGCTGTCTTCTGCCTTCGCACTCGCTTGCTGCTGGCGATGCTCCTGCATCATACTCGCTCACTTGAAAATTTTCATGGACTCCTATTCATGAGCTCTTGCATGGTCTATCCATGCTTATGAATTTTTGCTTCATTCTCCCTGCTGGCATCTTCAACTGGATGTCCCCTCCATTTGACCAAGTATTCAAAATACTCTTTCCTCCTGGTCTTCTTGCTGACTCTGTTGTCAAGTATACTTTCCATCTGCGGCTTTTCAGCTATAGGCATTTGTTTAGTCCACTAAACCTCTGTCGATTCAATGTCTACTCTTGCTTCTCTAGCTCTGTAAGGGTACAAATCTACAATATTGAATATCGGTAAAATTCCGATCCCATCAAGTAATTCAATCTCATATGCATTTGCCCCAAATTTCTTCATGACTCTACATGGTCCAATCTTTTTCATTTTCAGTTTATTATGTGTTCCCCTTAGGAACCTTTCTTTCCTCAGATGTGAAAGAACCAGATCACCAACTTCAAATTGAAGTTCTCACCTATGTTGATCTGCTCTATGCTTGTACTCTTGACTCGAATTCTGCAATCGTTCCCTCACTTGGCTGTGAAGTTCCTTCATTGCTTCTGCAAAATCCTCTGCACTAGCACTTCTAGTTTCATTCTGTTCTAAATCCTTCAATTCAAAAACTCCCCTTGGCTGCATTCCATATACAATTTGGAATGGACTCTACCCTATGCTTCTGTTGATCGAATCATTATAACAAAATTATGCCTGTGGAAAAATGTGATCCCACTGACTATGGTGTTCAGTCACTAGGCTTCTCAACAAATCTTCGAAGCTTCTATTCACAACTTCTGTTTGCCCATCCGTCTGAGGATGATAAGATGAGCTAAATGAAAAAAAAATCCCCAGCTTCTTCCATAAAGTCCTCCAGAAATGTCCCACGAACTTGGTGTCTTGATCATAAACAATACTCCTTGGCAAGCCGTGAAGTCTGATGACTTGTTTGAAAAATAGGTTCGCAATATGAGTTGCGTCACTGGTTTTCTGACATGGTATAAAATGTGTCATCTTTGAAAATTTGTCTACCACCACAAAGATTGAATCAAATCCTCTTTGTGTTCTTGGAAGTCCCAATATAAAATCCATACTCACTGCATCCCACAGCCTCTCTGGTATGGGAAATGGCTGATACAACCATGTGTTCTGCTTTCTTCCTTTTGTGTGCTGACAAATTCTACATCTGTCCACAAATATTTTGACATATATCCTCATCCCTGACCAAAAATATGAGCCATTCAACTTTGAGAATGTTTTGTCATGACCAAAGTGTCCGACCAATCCCCCACTATGTTTTTCTTTCAGCAGATTCTCCCTCATGGAGCATTTTGGAATACATAACTGATTTCCCCTGAATAATAATCCATCCTGGATCATATATTCAGTCCACTGGCTTTTGTCCATGAGAATTGGATTCTCAGATGCCTCATATGCCTCTTTAAAATCTGGATCATCTCTGTACATGTCCCTGAGGTTATCAAAACCCAATGTTTTGACTCTGAACTCTTGCATAAGAAAACATTTTCTGCTCAAAGCATCAACAACTTTGTTAGCAGTTCCAAAAATATGCTTAGTTACAAAAGTAAAATTATGCATGTAGTCAACCCATTTTGCATGCTTCTGGTTCAACTTCTCCTGTTGAGTCACGAATTGCAACGCATGATTATCATTGTACAAAACAAACTCTTTAGGAACCAAATAATGTCTCCATTTCTTCAGCGCTTGTATGACCACATAGAATTCCTTGTCATATGTGGAATATTTAACCTTCACTTCATTCAGTTTCTCACTGAAGTATGCGATTGGTCTGTCATCTTGGATCAAGACCACTCCAATTGCAAATCCGCTTGCATCACACTTGACCTGAAATGTCTTGCTAAAATCTGGCAGAACCAAAATTGGTTTCTCCGTGGTCTTCTTCTTCAGCAAGTTGAAACTCTTTTCTACTTCTTCCATCCAGTGAAAAGACTTATGTCTTTTCTTCACCGTGTCCATCATCGGTGCACTAATTCCACTGAAATTTCTAATAAATTTCATGTAGAAACTAGCTAATCCATGGAAGCTTCTAACTTCAAATATACTCTTCGGTGATGGCCAATTCTTAATTGCCTCTACCTTATCCGGATCCATTTTCAGCTCATTTGCAGAGATAACAAAACCCAAATAAATGAGTTCTGTCCTCATAAATGACAATTTCTTCACATTTATCAGCAGCTTCTCTTGCTGCAGTCTCCACATCACTCTAGCCAAATGCTTCAAGTGTTTGCTTCAGTCTCACTGAAAATCAATATATCGTCAAGGTATACGATGAAAAATTTCCCTATGAAATCCTTCAGGACTTCATTCATCAACCTCATGAAAGTACTAGGCACATTTGTTAGGCCAAATGGCATAACAAGCCATTCATACAACCCTTCATTTGTCTTGAAGGTTGTCTTCCATTCATCACCTTCTCTCATACGAATTTGATGATATCTGCTTTTCAAATCAATCTTTGAAAAAAAAATTGCTCCACTCAAGAAATCCATCAAATCATCCATCCTTGGCAAAGGAAATCTATACCTGATGGTAATCTTATTGATTTCCCTTGAGTCTGTACACATCCTCTAGCCTCCATCCTTCTTTGGGCTGAGCACTGTTGGAACAACGCATGGACTCAAGCTCTCTCTAACCAACCCTTTGTCCATGAAGTCCTGGACTTGTCTCTTGACCTCTTCATTCTCCTACGGCGTCAATCTGTACGTTGCTTTGTTTGATAAACTAGCTCCAGGTATAAGATCAATATGATGGCTTATACTTTTGATAGGTGGCAACGAAAAAGGTAGTTCGTCCACTACTATATCAGCAAACTCTTCCAGCAACTTCTAGATTTTCTCTGGTAAATCATCCATTCTTGTACTGGTCAACACAATTCTAGGCTTCCTGACCACAATAAATTATGTGTCTTCCTTCTTCTTAACCTCCTTAAGAAGTTCCTTCCCACTCATGAGAAGTACAGTGTTTCTCACCTCTGACTTCACTTCTTTATCCTTAATTGGCAACAACATGTGAGTTCTCCCATTCTTCTCCAGGGTGTATGTGTTCATTCTCCCATCATGAATCGCATTTCTATCATATATCCTTATATCCTTATATCACATAGTATTTCATCCTTATATCCTCCTATTTTAAATTCAACTAAACATTCTTTAGTGACATTTACCTGATGTCCTTTTTGTAGCCATGAAACTCTGTATGGGCTTGGATGTTCAATAGTCTCCAACTCCATGTTTTCTACCATCTCTGTAGAAACGAGATTATCTGTGCTACCACTGTCCATGATGACTTTGCATACCCTGTCTTTGGTCTTGCAAGCAGTCCGAAAAAGTCTTTTCCTTTGGGCTGGGTTCTCTGCCTCCTTCTCTGGCGTTAAGAGAACTTTCCTCATCATCAGTGATCTTCTACCCTCAGCATCTTCTGCCTCAACATTCTGTCTTTGTGCTTCAACAATGTGAGTTTCACCTCCTTCTTTCCTCTTATCTAGACAATCATAGCATTTGTGTCCATTTTTTCCACAGCTAAAGCATTTTATTTCTCCACCTTAGCCTCTTCCTCTTCCTCTAGTTCGAAGAAAAGTATTTATATCAGCATACTTCCCTTTCTGCGAACTTCCTCCTCTCTCATGCTGAGTTTGAGGTTTCTGAGTTCTATTTTGGGCAACTGTTTTGCCTCTGGCTTGACTTCGGCCTCGGCCTCTTTGACCTTGCTTTTGGCTCAGCTTCTAATCATATTTCAAAGACATTTGATAAGCATCTTTGACATTCTGAATGACCATCATGCTCATCTCATCTTGGATGTCATATCTTAGACCATTCATGTACCTGGCAACCTTCTCATCATCACTTTCTCGATGACCTGCTCTGGTGTTTAGTTTGTAGAACTCTTTGGTGTATTCTTTCACTGACATCAGCTTCTGTCTCAAGTTCTGCATTCTCCGAAACAGAGTAATTTGGTAATCCTTCGGTATGAATTTTTCCTTCATCTTTGCAACCATTCTATCGCAACTCTTGATTTTATGCTTGCCTTTGCAGCGTCTATCAGCCTGCAGTTCATCCCACCATAATGTTGCATGCCCTTTAAGTCTAGTGATATCATGTTTGACTTTCCTATCTTCCTCGACATCCTCATAGTCAAAATATTTATCGAGAGATCTAATCCAATCTAGTAGCTCTTCAACATCTAGGTTTCCCTCATACATGGGAATCTCCATCTTTTCCCTGGCACCTATCCTTGCGACAGCCCTAAATAGACATTCGTCTACAACATCTTTGACTGCGACTTCTTCTCCATGTCTAGCTTCATTCTCACTGTCATCCTCACTGATATCCCCAGTGTCGACTGTGTGCCTCTATGTTGTCTCCATGGCAGCAAGCCTGACACGTAGTTCGCAAATTTCCCTTTCCACTGTCGGATCAGGCATTGGTCTATCTCTTCTTCTTAGTGGCATGGCTGAGAGATATTCTTCTTTTCTCTGCTACAGAAAGCAAAGAAATATTTCTACACTCTGATACCAATATGATGCAGACCCCCAAACCCTCAGGTCTAAGGTCCGCACAGGATCGTTCTAATCTACCCTTTGAGTCTAATTGACTCTTTGGTTTCCCCTTAGGATATACCCTTCACACTCAACAGTGTATCCATAGGTCCTTATGGGTGTGCCCACATGATCAAACACGAAGCATCAACCCAAATCTTCTGATCAAACAATATGATCACAACTTTCGTGATTTCGAAACTTTGGATTTCGTGACTTCGCAACTTCTCCTTTCGAGTTTCTTGACCCTTCAACTACCGAAACCTAGAATGTCGATTCGCCGAAATTGTTATCGCGTTTCACGATTTCGGGAATCTCGGAACAAATAATCTCGATCCCTTGTCCTCGCAAATGCTGAAATGTCGAATCCCGACACATTTAGTAAAGGCTGGCCCCACAACGAACTTCTCACATCATCATAATTTCGGAATTCATGATTTTGCGAATCCTGATGCCAAGCTCCTAGATCTTCGACCTTCAAAACCCCGAACTCCGAAATAGTACCTCCAATGGGATCAACAGATATAAGCCTTCCTTCAATCTAACGGCTAGCGTGATTTTAGACTTTCAGATATCGAGAGTTTGAAACTCTCGATCCCAAGCCACTGTCCTCCCAAGTTCCCGAACCCCGAAATGATCTGACGGCTCACAACATGTCACGATCAATGGTCCACATTGGTTACTAATACCAACTGATGGATTGTCCTCCCCTATCCACCTTGCAGCTTCGATAGATCCTATGGTTCTCGTGACTTTAGGAATTCTCCACAGAGAATTTTGACCGCTTGTTCTCTCCTTGGAGGTTTTTGCGAAATGGCCAAAATATCCCTTCACTTGCACTTGAACTCTGCAAAGTGACTTCACTATGTCTCCCTTTGAAGTATTCAAAGACGCTACTCCTTCTGAGCTTTCTTTACAAACTCGAGTCTTCAAAAGACTCCTGCATGCACTCCTTGTGGCAAACCTACAAATACTTCCAAGTATTTGGTTATCTCGACTCTATGCACCCTCCTGCAACAACAGTCCTTCAATTCACCCCTTAGTTGATAAGTTTTTAACTTTCAACCAGCCTGCGCACACCTTGCATGGCTTCGGTGCCTCACCTGCACTTTTGTGGGAATGAGAACAATGGTATCTTTCCTAAGCTTTCAGAGATAAACTTTGAACCTCCGTCAACGCACTCCTTGTGGACGATTTCACTGTACTCCTTGCAGGAACTTCTCACTCAGGAAGAGAAACAATTAAAACTCATTCTCTCTCTCTCTCAGACTTCAAACAATGAACATGAAATCATACATTCACACAATATCAAAGCAAATGCATAACAGAGAGAATAAACAACCATAAGCATACCATTCAACATGTATACACAGAAAGCATCACAACACCATGAATATGAATCAAATCTTCATATATTAATTCAAAACTTCTGTACATGGGATCTTCTCTTACATAGCTCTCTGCTTCTTCTCTATGCT
Organism: Picea glauca; assembly: GCA_000966675.3. Lineage (NCBI taxonomy): Eukaryota > Viridiplantae > Streptophyta > Pinopsida > Pinales > Pinaceae > Picea > Picea glauca. The sequence continues at coordinate 278,997 of JZKD02S2159271.1, forward strand.
TAATGATACTCTCTAATGTTACAATGATACAAAGGTGAGGGTGTCTATAGTTGGTTTTCCCTCCTACACTCCTAACTGTCTAATCTGGAATTCAAATCTACCTACTTTCATTTACTGGGCATAAATGCCTCTACCTACTACAGATGAGAGCGAATCGCTCAAGATCTGATTACAATATACAAGTGTGCTTCCTCTTAACTATTACATTAATATTTCAAAACATTTCAAAAATGTGTGCTGGTACCTTCCAGTTGTCTTCCGCCTTCACACTCGCTTGCTGCTGGCGATGCTCCTGCATCAATCAACGCCAAGAGAATTGTGGGATAAAATGTGAGTTGCTTCAAACCGCCATTGCATGCCCCCGCAATTGGAAAACGTTAAGTTATGTGACGTAATAAAATCACCTAAGGTGACGTGGGAGTGTTCAAAGATTAATGGTTCAAGGTGTGCGTATGTGAAATCTTTCGAAGTCCCAAAGTCCTGGAACTCAGATGCCTGAGGTTCCATAGTGAGTGTGAGACGTTGGATGTTGGGTAGACATGGACTATTGATCCACTCTACTTCATGAGTTCATTAATTCGGAACTCCAAGAGTCTGTTGTGAGGCATTATGAAGACTTTGGAACCTGAAGTTCTACTTGAGAGCCTTTTGATCTAGCACATGGTCGCAGCCCGTGGTCACAGGGGTTGGGGATAAGAGAAAAGGGATAAGGCTTGAAATTGTTATAGAGCCGAGCAGAGCTCGGAAGATTCATGACATATGAACGTTTTCTGTAATCAAATTTGTTTATGAATGTTGTGGAATCTGTTAAGGAATCATGGCCTGACAAATTCTGATTTTTTTCACATGTGTTTGCAGAATTTTAGCGAGTGTCAGAACCAATTAGAGTTACCACTGAGTGCAAAGAAATGGAGGACACACATAATGCTTCCAGTTCAGAGAGTGAAGCTGAAGGGATGGATGTTCATTTGGGAGTTGAAGGGTCAAACTCCAATGGGCATGGAGAAGAGATAGATAAGGAAGGGCATGTGATGAAAATCATTGAAAGATTGCAGAAAGATGTCGAAACTCACCGAGAAGATAGTAGAAAGCTCATAAAAGATAAGGAACAATAGGGAGAATTCAACTTAAAGTTGATGAAGAGTCTAGAGAGAATAGTGTAAGTTTTAAACCTGCGAAGTAAAGCAATGCATAGATATTCTTAAGAAATACAAAAATTAATCAATGGCTCATACACAGAGTACCCAGAGATTTTATACCGGAAACCCTCAACCGGGAAAACCTTTCTTATTTTCATTATATCGAATTTCACCATTCGCCATACAATATATACAATGTTTTTAGGTATTCCGTAGATACCAAAACCCTAATCCCTTAATCCGGGATTAATTTACAAATCCGCTAAAAATAGCAAAAACTGCCCAAAAGGGATTGTCAGACGCAGTTGTCGTATCTTACGCACCCACACACACACACATGCAAAGAATATAACACATACCCAACAAATAGAAAATAATTTGGACAAGGAGAGAGACTCGAGAAAAAAGGGAGTCACCAGAATTCTGAGGGAAGAAGATCAAGGAGTGTCGGTAGACACTATACTCCAAGAGGAGGGCACACAGTGGTTCAAGCCCATCTCCTACCAAAAAGAACAGGAGATCTAGAGTGGATGAACTGAAGGGAGAAATGAACAAGATTAAGCCTCCTATGTTTGATGGAGAACACAAGAAGGAGGAAGATGTCGAAACATGGTTGCTTGGCATGAGGAAATATTTCCAACTGCAAAATTATTCCTCTCATGCAGAAGGAAGAATTAAAATGTATCAACTGAAGAGAAAGGAATCCATGTGGTGGGATCAACTTGTGCAGGTGCATCACATTAGAGAGAAAGATATCACTTGGAAAGAATTCAATAGGTATTTCAAGAATAAATACTTGACTAAAAGATACTACGATAGAAACATGAAAGATTTCTTTGAACTCAAGCTGGGTAGCATGACCATTGATGAATACGAATGAAGATTTTTGCAATTTCTGAAGTATGTTTCATCCATCAAATATGAGACTGTCAAGATTTAGAGGTATTTGAGTGGAATGCCACCTTCCATCGGTGACAAGATTCAGTATGATGACCCTAAGAATATGGAAGAAACGATAAGAAGAGCGAAATGCTTATATGAGCAACAATGAGACAAGACTACCTTCCGGAAGGCTTGGGAAGACAAGAATAATATTCAGATGGATCAGAGGAAGAAGGGAACTAAGCCACCCTTTTTCATAAACAGTCCTCAAGGGAAATCATCATTTAGAGAGCTGACAATGGTTGACGTAGGGGAACAAAGGCCGAGACAGATGCCCATTCAGTGTTGGGGTTGTCAGGGGAACCACAAGTACATGGATTGTCCCCATAAAAATGGCAAAGTGAGAGATGTCCATAATGTTCAGCAAGATGAAACAGTGGAGGACATGGGTAGTAGAATGCCAAGGATCTAAGTAGCCCTGGACAAAAAGAAAGTAGAATATCAGTCACACATAACTGAAGTGGAAGGTATGATCAACAACCATGCCTTTACAATTTTAATTGATTCAGGGGCTAGCCATAGTTATACAGATCCTAGAGTGGTGGAAATTTTTCAATTGTCGATAAGAAAACATGAAAAGTCTTGGTTAGTGGAGTTGGCTACAGGAACGAAGAGAAAATTCACTGAGTTGGTTAAGTTATGTCTTGTGGACATGAATAGACTGAGCACAAAGGCTGAATTGAACATTCTGCCTTAGGTTCTTATGAATGTCTAATTGGGATGGACTGGTTGGACCAACACCATGCCATCTTGGATTGTCGTAACAAGGCATTCACTTTCCTGAATGAGGAAGGAAATCAAAAAATAGTCTAAGGAATTCCCAGAGTTGTTGCTATCAGAGAAATCTCAGCAATGCAACTAAAGAAGTGCTACAAAAAAGGTTGTCAATTATTTTCATCCCATGTGGAGGAAGCATATAAGGATGAAGTCTCAAAGATTGGAGATCATGCAGTACTAAAGGATTTTGAATATTTATTTTAGGAGGATTTCGGACTACCCCCGAAGAGAGATATTGACTTCTCTGTAAACCTGATGCCTAGAGCAGCTCCAGTGTCAAAATATCCTTACAGAATGAGTATGCCAGAGATGAAAGAGCTACAATTGTAGCTTGAAGAGATTATGAAGAAGGGGTATATACACCCAAGTGTGTCACCTTGGGGTGCCCCGGTCATGTTCGTGAAGAAGAAGGATAGAACGCTAAGATTATGCATTGATTTTATATAGTTGAATAAAGTAATTGTAAAGAAAAAATATCCTCTACCGAGGATTGATGAACTCTTCGATAAGTTGAAGGATGCGAAGATATTTTCGAAGATAGACCTCAGGTCAAGATATCACTAGGTAAGGATAAAGGATGAAGACATCAACAAGACCACCTTTAGAACAAGGTATGGTCATGACGATTTCACAGTGCTGTCATTTGGGCTGTCAAACGCACCCATTGTTTTTATGTGCCTAATGAATGGTGTATTCAAGGACTATCTAGAAACGTTTGTAATAGTATTCTTGGATGACATTCTGGTTTATTCCAAGTCAGAGGAAGAGCATGAGAAACATCTTAGGATGGTGTTACAGGTGCTAAGAGAGCACCAACTGTATGTCAAGTTGAGAAAGTGCTCATTTTATCAGGAGAAGATCCATTACTTGGAGCATATTATTTTGAAGGATGGGATAGTTGTAGATCCTGAGAATATTAAGGCCATCATAGAACGGTCAACACCAAAGAACGTGACAGAAGTCAGATCCTTTATGGGTCTAGCTGGTTATTACAAAAATTTTATTGCAGGGTTCTCGAGTATAGTTCACCCTATCACTTCCCTGCAAAGGAAGGAGAAGAAATTTCAGTGGACAGAGGAATGTGAGAAAAGCTTCCGGCAATTGAAGCAACTATTAACTAGTGCTTCAATCCTAAGAATTGCAGATCCGAATGAAGACTTTGTAGTGTGCACAGATACATGCAAAGAAGGGATGGGAGGAGTCCTCAGTCAGAATGGATTCGTAATCTGTTATGAATCCATAAATTTTAAAGAGCACAAAAAGAACTATGCCACTCATGATTTGGAGTTGGCATCCATAGTACATGCTCTAAAGAAATGGAGACATTACCTCATGGGAAGGAGGTTTGAACTAAGAATAGACCATAACGGTCTGAAGTATTTGTTTGATCAACCAACCTTGAACGCTAGACAGAGTAGGTGGTTGGAGTTTCTTTGTGAGTACGATTTTGATATCAAGCATATCAAAGGGAAGGAAAATAAAGTGGCTGATGCACTCAACAAGAGAGTACACGAATTACATGCTACAACCATTAGCATGTACTGAACTGATATTAAAAGAAGAATTTCAGAGGCTGCAAATGCAGATTTGTAGTACAGGGATTTAGTAGCAAAGCTAAAGCAAGGTGAGATGCCATAGAAAGTGGAAGATTATAAGATTGTAGCTGATGGAATACTTCTATACAAGAACAAAATTTATGTACCCAATGTTCAGAACTTAAAACTTATGATTTTGAATGAAATTCATAATGTTCCTTATGCTGGGCACCCTGGATATCAAAACATTGTGGCAACAGTCAAGAACCATTATGTTTGGCCAGGTATCAAGAAAGAGATTGTTGAATACATCACCATATGTATGGAATGTCAAAAGGTTAAAGCTGAGAACATCCAGCCAACAGGGTTGCTACAATGTTTACCCATTCCTGAGTGGAAGTGGGAAGTGGTGATAATGGATTTCATCACAGGATTGCCTAGAACAGGCAAGCAGCATGATTCAATCATGGTGGTGGTGGACAAGCATACAAAAGTTGCCCATGTGATTTCGTTAAAGACTACTCACAAGGTAACGGATGTTGCCAACATCTTTATGAGGGAAGTAGCAATATTGCATGGTATTCCCAAGACAATTGTGTCTGACAGAGACCTGAAATTTAACTCAAATATATGGAAAGGGTTATTCAAGGGGCTCGAAATGAATCTGTGTTCGACAACACAGGTATTCAAACAGAGGACAAACACCTTCAGTAACCACTCACATAACCAGATCAAAGATCAACACACCGATGCTTTCACGTGGTAAAACCCCTACGGGGAAATATCCACGGCCCCAGCCAACACAACCACTTGGAGCAGTTTATTAATACAAAGAAAAAGATTACAGAAATATTTTACAAGAGATTTCTCACAATCGATCATCGAAAAATGAACCTCCATGCTCTTTAAATAGAGATCATGGACCAATCGGGTGTTAAGCTATGGATCAATGGTTGTTAAGATCGAGGAGAGTATGAATCATCAAATCACTTTATGTTGGGAACATATCATGACCGTCAGATTTCCTAACTACAAATGCATACTAATGCATACTAAAGAAACACACTAAGAAACACACTTTTACCTAAAGACATATTAGACCAAGTAGATCTTAACTAACTCCTAAGTGTCTAAATATCCTAACATCCCACCTTAAGAACAACTTGGGATAGGATTGAAGAATTTACAATAGTGACACAATAGGAGAAGGAAGGAGGCATTAGAGCCTATCCCCCCTTAATGACAACTTCCTAAACTCCTAACATAGATTGAAGTTTGAAAAACTTCACTTCTGTAAGAGACTTTGTGAAAATGTCTGCAACTTGATGGAATGGAATTCATTTTTGATATAGGGGCAAAGGTTTCATTATAGTCAATTCCTTCAACTTGGGAAAATCCTTTGGCAACTAACCGAGCCTTGTGTCTTTCAACACTTCCATCTGATGCATACTTAGTTCTGTAG
>JZKD02S2159271.1:285785-342587 GCA_000966675.3 Picea glauca
TTACAAGAAAGACTTGGAACACATAATACATCATTGAAATGGCCATTATCTACTTGAACTGTTCCAGATCCTATAACACTAAGAGATCTATCATCACCAACAAATATTTTCTTGGAGTTACATTCATTTAGAGCATAAAATATGGCTTTATCCTTAGCCATATGATAAGATGCTCCTAAATCAATAAGCCACTCATCAAAAGAATAAGTAGTAGTAGAAGTTGAATTGAAGGAGAAACCAGAAGCAGAAAGTGCATGTCCGTGAGAATAAGAAGTAGAATCAATACTGATGTTGTGCTTCTTCATCGTTGCTTCCAAAGCTGCCATCTTCTTGAAACATTTGGACTCATCATGACCATACTTATCACAAAAGTTGCAATGTCTGTTAGTATTATTACTTTTATTTTTTTCTCCTTTGTCACTAGTAGGAGTTGAAGTTGTCAGAGCAAGCTTGGGACCCTTATGTTGTTTGTTGTTGTAGCGAGGATGTTTCTTCTTGGGATACTTGGGTTTATCTTTCTGTTGGGAAACTAAGGCATTGTTGGAGGGACCTACAGTGTTGATCACTCCAAATTGTACAAGATTATCTTCCTCTCGAAACAAGGAAGCACAAAAGGACTCAAGATTGGGTTTTTCATAAGCTTCTTCCCCTAGAGCCTCTCTCATGGCATAAAACATATATACAAACACAAAATATGCACTACCTAGCTTAGAAAGAATAAGATAGATGCAACGCTCTTCCTCCATCTTTATCTTACATTCTTCACATAAAATTATGAGTGTTTTAAACCTAGATAGATAGTCTCCAAGGCAAGAAAAATCATTTGGACTGAAGGTCAATATTTGATTTTCTAACTGTTGTGCTTGAATAATATTGAGTTTACCAAACATAGATTCAATCATGTCCCAAGCTTCTTTGGGGTCATCAATAGCTTGAATGTGGTACCTTAAATCAGGAGAGATGGAAATTATGATTAGTCCACGTGCTTCGTCATTCCTATTATCCCACTTGGCTTTCTTATCATCATCGGTGGGTGATTTTTCCTTTCCCAAGGTAATTTGTTACAAGCCTCTACTTCTTAATAAATCTTCCATATGAGATTTCCATTGGAAGTAGTTGTTGCTGGTAAGCAAGTCAATACTTGTAGAATCCATATTAAATATACAAATAATGTGGATTTAAAAATTGAAAATGATGATCTAGATGAAAAGAGCTCGAAAAGTTATGCGGTTTTAAAAAAAAGGGCACTGAAAACGGACTTCCGATGTTAGAGTTATGCCAGTTTAAACAAATGCACAATCGGTAACCAAATGACCACGTGATTGTGTAAGTTGCTTTATGAAGTGACCCACTTTTATAAAGAGAAGTGGGGATCACTTTTACAATGAAGTTACTTTATAACTGAAAAGTTGCATGCAAAATAAAGAACTCTAAAATAAAATATTAAAGCTACTTATAGTGATTCACTTTTATACTTGAAGTGAAATACACTTTACAATTTTAGCATGAACTTTTTCAAAAGAGGTAACAAAAGAGAGACTTGAACTCAAAACCTCTTACTTAATAAGACAATTTTTAACCAAATGATCTAGCAAAACATATTGTAATGTTCAAAAGGAGGATTGTTTTTGTTGTTGTTGTGGAAGACGGTCTTGGAGAGCGTGCTAAAAAAAAACTCTTTTCACACAAGAAAAACATCTCGCTTCTCGATGACAACAAGGGTTAGATCTCGGTTAGCTTACCTGGAAGATGCACCTTTTCCTATATGTTTTTGATTTGCCGAGATTGCACAAGGCACAGGGAAAAGAGCATACACAGATCTAAAAGAGTAGCAACCTAGAAATAAATAAAACAAAACCGAAATAAAGCCAAAATACTACTCTGCAAAAATTTTAAAAAATGCGTATTCAAGCTTTATATCTCTGGATCTGACTGTAATGGTCGTATCTTGGGCAAACGAAAACCTTTTAGAGTGAAACAAAAAGTGTTCCTGACTGAAACGAGTGCTCCGGATTCAATGGAATAGTCCTCTCAGCCTAGAAATGTATGAAAATGATAGAAAGTGGAGATGAGGAAACTCATCTTCACGATCTCGATCTTCAACAGGAGCGGGTCTTCAAACAACCTCTGATACCATGTTCGACAACACAGGTATTCCACTAGAGGATGAACACCTTTAGTAACCGCTCACATAACCAGATCAAATATCAACACAGAGATGTTTTCACATGGTAAAACCCCTACAAGGAAACATCCACGGCCCCAACCAACACGACCACTTGGAGTAGATTATTAATGCAAAGAAAAAGATTACAGAGAGATTTTACAAGAGATTTTCTCACAATCGATCATCGGCAAATGACCCTCCATGCTCTTTAAATATAGATCATGGACCAATCAGGTGTTAAGACATAGATCAATGGCCATTAAGATCGAGGAGAGTATGAACCATTGAATCACTCTATGTCGGGAACATATCGTGACCATCAGATTTCCTAACTACAAATGCATACTAAAGAAACACACTAAGAAACACCCTTTTACCTAATGACATATTAGACCAGGTAGATCTTAACTAACTCCTAAGTGTCTAAATATCCTAACAATATGAACTTTAGCACAGCCTATCATCCTGAGTCTGATGGGCAGACAAAGTGGGTGAATCAAGTAATAGAAGAAATACTAAGATGTATGTGATGGACAAACCATCGAAATGGGAAGACTACCTACACTTGGTAGAATTCGCCTACAATAATGGGTATCAAGCATCGTTGAAGATGAGCCCATTTGAAGCACTTTATGGTAGAAAGTGCAATACTCCAGTAAGCTGGGATAATCGAGGTGATAGGGCAGTAATTGGGCCAGAGTTGATCAAGGAAATGGAAGAAAAAATGCTAAAAATTAAACAGAATTTAAAGGCTGCCCAAGACAAGAAGAAAAGTTGTGCTCATAAAAATAGAACCCACAGAGAGTTTAAAGTGGGCGATCATGTTTTCCTTAAAGTGAAAGACAATAGAAGTTCCCTAAAGATGGGAAACTGTGCCAAGTTGACAGCCAGATTTTGGGCCATTTGAAGCCCTATAAAGGATTGGACCAATTGCATATATTCTTGCATTAACTGGATCCATGACTGTATATAATGTATTTCATATTTCATTGCTTAAGAAATATATATCTGATGCTAATCATGTAATCAATTGGAATGTGATTCAGGTGGAGCAAGAAGGTGTCCTGCCAGTGCATCCTATGTGCATATTGGACCGAAAAATCAAACAGCTCTGGAATCGATCCATACGTCTTGTAAAGGTCCAATGGACCTAGTACGGTCTTGAGGATGCGACATGGGAGCATGAGAATGATATTCGGGAAAAATACCCACATCTTTTTGAAGATTTTGAAAATCTTGCTGATGTTGTGTAAAAGTTGCACTGAGGATAGTGAAAAACTAAGGGGAAGGGATTGTAATATCCCCAAGGACGAGCCCTGTTGTAATCATGTTTATGAATTTTAAATCATGTTTTGTAGGCTACTAAGCCAAGTATTGATAAGTTGGTGGGATTATGTGTTTATTAGACTGGGGAGCCTAAGTGTTAAAGGCCAAGAGCCTATTTTTTTATATGTGATATGAAGAACATTAAATAAAGATTAAACATCGTTGCATGCAAACCAATCACAAAGAAAGAGTGATGGGGGACTAAGATTCCATAGGGTGGGTAAGGGAAAAGGGGCTGAAAGGTTGGAAAGAGGGGCTAAGATTAGGGGCTTAAGTCCTTGAGAATAATATTTTATTATTATTCCAAAGTTGTGTGACTAACATGTTTTTATCCTAAGTCCTAGGAGAGGCAACACATGCAGCTTCGATGTGTGTAAAAGGAAACACATGCATATCCAGGAAGACAAGTGTCGACCTGGGCGCATGCGGTTAATAGTTGAAGCATCATCTAAGTTAGGGGTTGGTCCTCCACTCTGCAGTCGGTTGTCTGAAACTGGGAATTCCATCTGATATTTGTATGCATACCCTCATGCAGCTCTGAAACCTGAAGCCTGGATGTTTTCTTGAGAAGCCGATACACCCTCTGTATGAACCGTTGAGTCTATGTTTTACCTCTACGTGGATTTCTTGTCACACATGCTGAAATCGGTGTTACCTGAACCATGTTGTGTCTTAGTGGATTGTTGTCGTTTTTTGGACATCGACACCCAATTTTCCTACTGCTTCTCTCACCCGCCAGTTAACCGAAAGATGTTGATGTTGTTGTTATCCTGAACTTGAGGGAAATGAGTTGGAAACTGGTTCAAGAATCGGGTTGTCAGTCCTGTGGTAGAAGAGGAAGGTTGTCAGGCCTTTGAGCAGCTCTCTCTAGGTGAGAGAGTGTGTTGGGAGGTGGTTTTTTCCCAGAGAGAGTCCAGCACTAGCTACGGAGCTCTGAGAATTCCTGATTCGACCTATTGTCGAGACCTAGAGAGGGAGGTGAAGCACCGATGGACTGTGCTTGTTAAGGTTTATACTCCCGGGTGGAATAGGCATGTGGGGAATGAGAGTCTATGAGTAGTGGGCATAAGAAGGCTCCTTGAGAGAATCCTTCTGGTTTCTCCATGAATTTTTCCTACAACCTCAGCCTAGTCTAGGATTCCCTTTCCTTGGGTGGATCTTAGTCCCAACTCAGGGGTGACCCACTGCTAAGCATGATGAGTAGTGTGGTCTAAGGCTGGGAGGTTTGTGGAAGGTCTGCACGTGGTTGGTGGAGTTATTATAGTTTCTAAGATAAGTATCATTATGTATTTTAATATCAACTAAAATGCATGTTTGTGATGCTTGTAATATTATCATGTATTCCATTGCAATGATATTTACTATTAATTCCATTATTTCTGAATGTTAGCAGTAATCTTGTGATTATTTTGTATTGTTTGGATAAAGGAGTTAATTTGGTTTAATATGCATGTTATATATATAAGTATGAGAATGTTTCTGTGTAGTGGCATTGCTTGACAGTGGGGTTGATGGTCGGGGATGTTACATTAGAGAAGAACATAGAATTCAAAATAGAGATCAAATAAGAGCACATCGACAACGACAATAGAAAGGAATAAAAAAGGTAATGATAGAAATTTATCCTATTTATTTAAGAAGTAGCAATCACCAAAATCGTAAACCAATAGTGCTAAATGATGATGAACTTAGAAAAACTCCAGTGTACGAGTGGTTTCATATGAATATGAATTTATCACACATAAAAACCTTCAGGAAATAATTGATAAATTGGGTCATATTGAAATGTGTCATGTGTGTGAGGAGTCATATCCCAACATTCAAGTGGTGACTAATGATACAGTTCCAATGTGTATGAGATGTAAAACAGAGGGTACCATTCATATATTTTCATATTGAAACCATATGTATTTTGGGTTGCAACCTTTGGTCCTTGCATGTATTACACAAGTGGAAAGATGTTGATAGCATGAACTATTCCAGTTTTGAATTAATGTATTCAATAGGAGGGAAATATGAATAATGAGACAACATTAGTTTTCCTCAAGATGTTAAATATGTTGCCAATAAAGTTCCTTGACATATTAAATACTTGGATTTAATGATTGTTGCTTACAAAAAGATCACCAAGGATCATATTATGATTTCAGTGTTAGAGAGAGAAAATTAATGGATTCATTATTTGTATAAGATTAAGAGTAATCTGTATTATCATGGTGTTGAAACTAATATACGTTCGCATGATGAGTTAACTTGAAATCCAACGGATGTTTCACACTTGATTAGTTATGTTATATTACCAGACATGGACAATGTCATGGATTTTACAATGTTGGAAGGGATTCTAGGTCGTGAATATATCTTAGAAGAATCTATGACAACATTTTTTTATTCGAGGTATCCAAGTGCACCTAGGTAAATTGAACCTATTTGGGCTTGGGTAGATATTCCTAATACAAAATAAGACTACCAAGATGGTGAATCTATAGATCTGATTAATTGGCCTATATTCAGTTAATCTCCCATAAATTAGTATAACGCTAAAGGGTTATTTGATATGGTATTTCCATCATTCTTCCCTAAAGGAGAATCTGATTAGTTACAAGCATGGATAAGAAATGTGCATATTCATCAGTTTGTGAAACATGTTCTTAGGTGATAACAAGTTTAGAAGGAAAAATAGATTTCAATACTTTTTATTTAATATCATCATCAGACATCATGCTCAATCTTCCTTGTTGGAGAAGTAATTTTAGGGTTTAAGCATAGTAAACAAGGCAGAATCGACCAAAGGAAATAGCACACGCCAGGAAATAAGGAAAAGTGTTGGAGTTACTTCACACACACCTAGGATTTTTTATCCTAAGGTTTTTCCTATGTTTATTAGTCATTATTCAATCTCCTATATTTTAGGAAGAATATTCCTCTAGGGAGAATATTCTCTTCAGTTCACACTTCAGTTTGATCAGTTGAGTGGAGTCTAGATACCACATTGGTATTATCACGATGAAGCATTGGAATCATCACCAGATAATGTGCATTTTCCTTGGGATCATCACCAAACTAGCACATCACCCATGATTCCCTGATCTCCTCCTCACTTCACTCTGTTTTAGTCAGTTAACTTAAGACTGATAGACTAGTTAACTCAGCTAGGTGTCAGTTCACTCATGTAACTTCCCGAGAGACTAGACTAGGTAGTAGTTTAATCTCGTAACTGTTGGCGTGTGTCCACATCACTCTATACCACCACTGTGGTGCATTGTCTTCTCCTCTAGTGTGCATTGGTTGAGTTATACAAAGTATATCATGTGTAAATTATTATTCATTCATTTGATTAATGAGAATTCTTCCATTCTTTCTCTCCTGCTTATTTTTTCTTATAATTTTTCTGCAACTATGTATGTCAATTCCTATATAGATCTATTTTGTGCAGCTTCAACACATTTACATGGTATCAAAACCCACGGGGTAAAATCCACACCAAATTATTTTTGCAGGTACCGAAAATTAAAGACAGCAGAAAAATCGAATTTTCAAAAGAATTCATTCTTACACCTTGCAAATTATTTGCATGGAAGGAGAATATGATCATGCAAATTTAAAGCAGAGGATTGTATAGGTTAACCATGAACAAAGAGACAGAACCAACATCAGCCATAGAAAAATCCAAGTATCTAAATCGAATGTATGAAGCATTTGGAACAATTTGTAGCCTCATTTCTCTTGAACTCCTATTTCACATATCCTCCTATAAAACCCCCAATGAAGCATGGACCAACATGGAAGGGATTTTTTGAAAACAAGATTATATGAGGGGACACATGCTTGAGGTAGAATGTTTTGCATTGGATTCAAAAAGCTTCGACAATATCCAATATTTCTTTACCAAATATAAGGATTTGTTGTCGCAACTCAAGGCTTACGAGGTTGATAAATCTAAGAAGGAGAAACAAATGTCTCTCTCCATTCTCTCCAAACTTGGTCCAAAACACTCAATGTTTGTTTCCACATTTCATTCAGTTAGATTCACCTCTAGATCCACCTAGAATATTTCTTCTCTTGAGGACTTTATCGAGTCTCTGACACAAGAGTAGAACAAGCTCATCAACATGGGAAAAATCAAAGGGCCAAAGGCATATGCACTTACTGTGCAAGATGAAAAAAATCATTGATATCAGAAATCTAAAGATAAAGACAAAAGGAAAGCGCATGCAAATCAAAAGAAGGAATGGTACTCAAAACCCTTCAACGATGCCTTTGGATCCAAAGGTGGAAAGGGAAGAAAAGGGGAGAAATGCATTTACTACCATAAAGGATTCCATCTAGAATCTACAAGTATGCGAAAACAGATATATCTAATGACCCAAATACTTCAGCAAAACAACCTTGGAGATCACATCCCGGAGGGTCTCAAGAAGAAGAATCCATAAGATCAGAATCCTAAGAAAGGAAATTCTAGCCATGCATTGATTGTCATCAACTCCTCTCTCGATGCTTGTATCATAGATTCAGGAGAATCACACCACATGGCTGCCATAAAAAAAATATATTCTTCATTGGACACATGCAAAGGTCCTCCCATTCTAATGGGGGAAAACTCTCCAGTTGAGGTCACGGACAAAGGAAGGATTGAACTCACAAACATAAGCTTCGAGAATGTGTTGCACGTTCCCAAACTTTTTTTCAATCTTCTCTCTATGTATCAGATGACAAATTTCATCACCGTAAAGAGATTCATATTCACACCTAATGTAGTGGATATCTATGAAATGCAAACCAATTCTGAGGTTGCTACTCGTGAGGTAAATCATCAATCTAGAATTTACACATTTTCTGAATTTATTGAACCAAATTATGCATTACTTCTTACCCATGCTAATGAAAGCAGTAGGATATGGCACAAAAGGTTTTGGAATTTAAATTTCAGATATATGAAACAACTTAGAAAGCAGGGAATGGTTGGTGGTCTACCCAACATCCACTTCTCTTAAGGAATTCATGAGGGATGTGTTCTTGGAAAACACCCTCAAGAGAAATTCAAAAAAGGAAAGACTCATAGAGCTTCCTCTCCTTCAGATATGATCCATAATGACCTCATGGGCCCTTTTCCGCATCCATAAATCAAAAAAGAAAGGTAAGTGCTCATTTTTGTTGATGATTTCTCACGCTTCACATGGATTTTATTTCTCATGCAAAAATCAGAGGTCTTTCAACACCTCAACGATTTCAAAACCCTTGTTGAGACATAGTCAGGAAAGAAAATCAAAATCCTTCGAACTAATAACGGGGGAGAGTATGTTAACCATGAGATCCAGAATATTTGTCATGAGGCAAGGATTCAGTTGTAACACACAATTCCCTATACTCCACAACAAAATAGAGTTGTTGGGAAGAAAAATAGATCTTTAAAAGAGATGGCATCTTGCATGCTACATGCAAAGTCACTTCCATAGAGATTATGTTCTAAGGAACTTAATTGTGCAACCTACATGTAAAAAAAATATTCCCGTAGATCTGTCAAGGATAAGACCCCCTATGAGGCTTGGAGTGGCCTCAAACCGGAATTGACCCACTTTTGTATTTTCAGTTCATGTGCATGGGCCCAAATTCCCTCTGAAAAGAGGAAGGCACTTGCGCCATAGAGCACAGAGTGTATATTTGTTGGATAAATAGATGGTGCTAATGGATACAGACTTATTTATCTTTCCTTGGACCATATCATCATTGAACAAAGCATCCAATTCGATGAAAGTGTCTCGCATGTACCTTAGCAGCTGCATGCAAACACCTTTGTTCCTGCACCTGTCAGAGATGACGAACATGCTCATGCCGAATCTTATTCATATGAGATTTATGATTCATAGGATTCAGATGATCCAAATACAAAGTCAGTATAGTCAGATGTAGAGTCAGTGCATCCATATGTAGATGCAAAGCAAGAGAAGAGGCCCAAGTGGGCCCAAACTACTCTTCAAGATGCAGAGGATCTTGTTGGTGATCTGACTGATACTAGGAGGACTCGATATGATTTTGAGGAACCTCCTCTTGCACTCACTTCCACTAAACCATTTCCACCCATGCATATTTTCTTGGTTCAATGTTCAGATCCACAATCATATGGCGAGGTTGTTGGAAATCCCTTTTGGGAATACGCCATGCAGGAAGAGTATAACTCCCTCCTCGAGAACCAGGCTTGGGATCTAGTTCCCCTTCCTTACAAAATCAAAATTGTCAGATGCAGATGGTTCTACGGGTCCAAGATCACAACGGATGGACATATTAGTAGATACAAAGACAGGATAGTTTCCAAAGGATTTCAGCAGGTGCATGGCATTGACTATGATGATACCTTCGCTCCAATAGTGAATATGGATTCCATAAGTTTGGAACTTGCCATTGCGGTTTCCAAGGAATGGAAAATCCATCATATGGATGTGAAGAATACATTTCTTCATGGTGATCTCTCTGAGGAGATCTATATGGAGCAGCCCCAGAGATTTATGCAGGGTTCATCTTTGGTCTATCGACTGAAGAAATCTCTTTATGTCCTCAAGTAGGCTCCGATGCCATGGTATGCCAAGATGGACTCCTCCTTACTGTCACAGAACTTTGTATGTTGTAAATTAGACCCGAATGTTTACATTCTCAAGACGACTTATTCACTTATACTCCTAGTTTTGTATGTTGATGATTTGTTGATCATCAGTTTCTTGACTTCAGTGATTATTGCAGTCAATAAGATTGTACATAATAGGTTCTTGATGACGGACATGGGTCCACTACATTTCTTCCTTGGACTCAAGATCAATCACGATGCATCAAACATCAAACTGTCTTAGGCCAAGTATGCACAAGATCTCCTTGAGAGATTTCACATGATAGACTCCAAGTCTTCCCCAACTCCTTTCCTATCAAGATACAAACTTGAGGATGGCGGGGACACTCTAGTGGTTGAAAACACACTATACATACAACTAGTGGGGAGTTTGTTCTATCTCACACACTCTAGACCAGACCTCTGTTATGTAGTTGGAGTAGTCTCCAGGTTCATGCAGGAGCCGCATGAGCTACATTGGAAGGATGCAAGGCATATCCTTGGATACGTACATGGTTGCATCATCTTTGGGATTCATTATGCAATAGACTCTACATTGGACCTCATCGGGTTCAATTTTGCTGACTGGGATGGTGATAGCATTGATCACAAGTCGACATCTAGTTACTCACTCAGTGTTGATTTTGTGCCTATCTGTTGGTCGAGAAAGAAGCAGGTTGTTATTTCTCTCTCTTTAGTCGAGGAAGAGCATACAGGGGTAGCCAAAATAACCATTCAGTATATGTGGCTACAAAACTTTCTCACTGAGTTGGGAATTTAGTTTCATCAGTCGTTCATCATCTCATGTGACAATGAGAGCACTCTGAAGTTCTGCAAAGATCCAATTCAGAGGAAACAGTCGAGCCACATTCAGATCCACATGCACTACATCTGGGAACTAGTACATGAGGGAATCATTGACCTTTATTTTTTTCCTTTAGCAGAACAGACTGCAAACATATTCACCAAGATCTTCAGTGAGAAGAAGTTCCATTCTTTGCACAGTCGTCCTGGAGTGAAGGACACAATTTTGGAGCCACTGTCAGTTCTTCTTTTCACATACATTGTACTTTGAGGGGGAATTTTTCCATGAGGTTTTCCCTCTTTCCTCTCTTTATTTCAGTGTATCTTTTGTATTTGGGTACCTAACATCGCCTCATTTTCGAGACCCATTCTTTATTTTCACCATAGTGATGTTCAGGGGGGGCATTGGAGTTACTTCACACACACCTAGGATTTCTTTTTCCTAATGTTTTTTCTATGTTTATTAGTCATTATTCAGTCTCCTATATTTTAGGAAGAATATTCCTCTAGGGAGAATATTATCTTTAGTTCACTCTTCAGTTTGATCAGTTAAGTGGAGTCTAGATGCCACATTGGTATTATCACCATGCAACATTGGGATCATCACCAGCTAATGCGCATTGTCTTTGGGATCATCACTATAATAGAGAATTACCCATGATTCCCCGATCTCCTCCTCACTTCACTCTATTTCTGTCAGTTAATTGAAGACTCATAGAGTAGTTAACTCAGTTAGGTGGAAGTTCACTCCCGTAATTGTTCGAGAGACTAGACTAGGTGGCATTTTACTCTTATAACTATTGGTGTGTGTCCATATCACTCTAGACCACTACTATGGCACATGTTCTTCTCCTCTAGTGCGCATTGGTTGAGTTATAAAGATTATATCATGTGTAAATTATTATTCATCCATTTGGTTAATGAGAATTCTTCCATTCTTTCTCTTCTGATTCTCTTTTCTCATATTTTCTCTGCAACTATGTATGTCAATTCCTAGCTAGATCTATTATGCGCAGGTTCAACATATTTACAAAAAGCAAAAGGAAAAAGGGAAAAGGAAGCAGTTCACCAGGAAAGAAGGAAGATCAGTGCAGAGTCAAAGCAAGGAACCGTTGGATCGAATACCAACCGCACATAATGCAATTAGAAAGTGGACAAGTGGAGTCCACTTAGAATTAGTGTTTTGTGTCATGATGTAATGGTTTTTACCCACCTTTTTGTATATATATAAGATGTATGAGATAGTTAGAGGTGTCATAATTATATTAGAGTTCATAAGAGAAGTACTTTAAGAAACTTTTTGAGTCTGAGCCGAAGTATTTTTTTTTTTTAGAGTTGTGGAGCTCAAATGGAGTCAGCGTTGAGATGTAATTGAGGGTCAGGTCACAAGATGTCGAGCTTGGTGTGATGTTGGTCAGCCTCACCATTCATAACCCTATTATGTAATGCACACAACGTTATTTTGATGAAGAATCAGAAATAAAGCAAAAGATATTTGTGGACATAACCCGGTGGGGTGAACCACGGTTAAAATGTTGTCTTTATGTGTCATGTGTTGATTTTATATGCTTTATGAATGAATGGAAAAATGAATTCATCCGTTAGATTTTATTTATAGAACGCACTAGAATAATCATGAAGAATGAATGATAATGAATGGAAAAAGTAGTATATCTGATGAATGCTATGGTAGAATGCATGTTAAAGTAGAAGTAAAAGGAATATCCCAAATCCCTTCCATGACTACAGACATATGTGTCCTGCAATCATCGATAAGCCATCTCGGGTGGTACTACGTTGTGCACTATGTGCATGGTGTATCCTTATGTTTTACCAAAAGGGTCGATGACGAATAAGGTTTTGTTGGAGAAATAACGTAGAACTTGGGTCATCTCATACATCCAACAAATGGTTTTGTTGTCATCTGGAACTCATAAGAAAATATCGGAAGGGGTTTGGTGAGAAGGTCAATGAAGAAGATGGTGCTAAATTATACTATGTGAGAGATACTATGTGACAAAGCGTCATGAAGCAACTCTAGAACTATGCACTACACTGTATTCGACAACATTGTTTTTGGCGTCACCTAAATAGATGCCTCCTGAAGATAGCAACTGGCCCTAAGGTGTGAAAATCACCCAAGCTGCGGAAGCAAGCCTCTGAGTGTGCCGGCTAGCATCATCCGCAAACCCAATGAACACTTCTGATTCACTTCACATCTGCCACAGTGAAAAAGATGACATAAAAAAGGACACGTGCATAAAACCAAAAGACAAAAACTAAAAGAACAATGTACAAGAACTATACATATGTTACAAGAAGTCACCTGAGGCAACCCACCTATGAGTAATACTTCTTGAGGTAAAGCTCATTTCTAGGCTCTGCCAAAGCATTTCCCTCAAAGTCCACCAGATGATAAGAACCTTTCTTTAGAACATCCTTCACGATGAAAGGTCTGAACCACATGGGTTTGAACCTATGTGCCCCCAGGGGGTCCTTATCTTGGTCATAGACTAGGATAAGGTCACCTTCAGAGAAAATCCGAGGACGAACGAACCGATCATACTGACACTTGAATTTTTTTTTGTGAGCCTCGTTAGCCAAGGTTGCATCCCAACGATGCTCATCGAGTTGCTCAAGATATAATAAACGCTCTTCAAGTGGTGAAGTGTCTGGCAGTAACTGTACTGCCAACTTTAGAGATGGGATCTGGCACTCTATAGGCAAGATTGCTTCCATCCTGTAAACGAGTTGAAAAGGTGAGAAACTGATTGCAGTCTTAACAGACGTTCGGTAGATCCATAACGTCAATTACAACGTCAAATGCCAATTTGACCTGGCCGAATTGATCGTTCGATGTAAAATAGTCTTTAGGGATTTATTCATAGCTTCCACCTGACCATTTGCTTGTGGGTAGTAGGGTGATGAATATTCTTGCCTCAACCCAAGATTTGATGTTAACTCGAACATCATTTTGTTCTGAAATTAACTGCCATGGTCAATGACAATCTCTATTGGGATGTTGAACCTTGCTATTATCTGATTAAACAAAAAGAGAGTTGCAGTCTCGCCATCATCTTTAAACGTTAGCATAGCTTCAACCCACTTTGTGAAGTAGTCTACTACCACAATGATATAATGGTGCCCCCTTGCAGAAGGAGGGTTTCATGTAGCGTAATCAATCACCCACTTGGTGAAGGGACCAACTGTGGTGACGGGAAACATCGGATTGGGGTGTGCCCTCATCTTCCGAGAGAAGATCTAACACAGGTGGCACTTCTTGACTGATTCAACACAATATTTGATTAATGTTGACCAAAAGTAACTGACTTGTAGAATCTTTTAGGTTGTTTCCAACCCAGACAAATGAGCACCACATTCTCTAGTGTGGAAATCGTTAAGCACAATTTCTTCTTCTTCATGGGTGAGACACCGACGAAGGATGCAATCTACACCTCAACAATAGAGAGTGTCCTCGAGTATGTGATAGTTTTTGGCCTGATGGCATATATAGAGACCCTCATCATGAGAAGCAGAGGTAGGGAACTTCAAATTCTGGAGATAGAATAGTATATCTCCATACCAAGGGTCCAAAGATGCGATCAGAAACATGTCTCCTTTGATAGGTGACTCTTCGGGTATAACATCACCTGATTCGACCAAAATTTCTGAAATAAGTTCCATAAAGACCAACGAATTTTTAGATTTCGCCGAAACAAAATCCAAGTCGAATTCCTGGAGGATAACTATCCATCTACTGATATTTACGCCAATTAGACATCGTGTCAACACATATTGAAATGGATTCACAACAGCAATGACGGTGGTCTTGTGAAACAAGATGTAATGACAGAACCGTTGGACAACATGAACTACTGCCAACGCAAGTTTTTCAATGTGGGAATAATTGAGTTCCAATCCAACCAAAACTCAGCTCAGGTAATAAATCACATATTCTGAGAGAAAATCATCCTCCTGAACCAAGACCATACTGATGGTCGACTCCACAATGGCCAAGTACAATAAGAAATATTTATTATAATTGGGTGGCCGAAGCAGAGGGGTGGATGTGAGGGTGTGTTTCAATGCTTCGAAAGAGAACTGAGCAGCTTCATCCCAATAAAAAGGAACATACTTCTTCAGTAAATGCATAAAACCCTTTGTGATATCGGCATACTTCGTGATGAAACACCGTAAATAGTTCACTTTTCCCTGTAGACTCTGAAGTTGGGGGATTGTGCACGAGGGAGACAACTAAACTATTGCCTCAACCTTTAGAGGATCGACCATGATCCTTGTTGTCAAAAAAATGAAACCAATAAAATAACCCGATGTGACGCAAAAACTACATTTGTTTGGATTCAAGCGGATCTAATAGTAGCGACATCTCTCAAAGATAAGTCAGAGGTCTGAAGGATGATCAAATCTCTTGTGAGATCGTGATGCTAAATCATCGAGATAAGCCTCGACTATGTGTTTTAGGTCATGGAAAGAAAAAGACATGGCCCGCTAAAACGTCACTCCTACTTTTTTCAGACCAAAAGGCATCTTCCGTTAAGAGAATGTACCCCACAGACAGATGAAAGTGGTTTTGTGTTGGTCTTCGGGCTTGATCTGTATTTGATTGTATCCTGAAAAACCATCCATGAAAGAAAAGGATTCACAACCTGCACATTCATCGATTATCTGGTCAATAAATGGCGTGGGGAAATTTTCTTTTGGATAGGCCTTTTTCAAATAACGGAAGTCCATACATACGCAAATCTTACCTTGTTTTTTGTTGATTGGAATGGGATTTGACACCCATTGAGTCAATTGGACGGGGTAGATGAAACCAGCATGGAGTAGTTTCTCTACTTCATCCTTAATAGTTGTTGCTTTCCTAGGGTTGGCTGGTCAAAGCTTCTACTGAAACAGCTTAGCATGAGAATATGTCGTGATTTCATGTTCGACGATTCTTGGATCTATGCCTGACATTTCCTCGTAAGACCAACAAAACACATCGCATAATTCTTTAAATAAATCTGTGTAGATTTGAATCTCCTCGGGGGAGCAGTCCGCTCTTACGAAGATATTCTCCACGATGCCAGGGATTTTGGAGATATCGATAGGTATAGTTTGAGAAATGTTTTCCATATTTCCTTCAGTGTAAACAACGTGCATAGCCAAAGGATTGATAGGACAAGCCTTATCTCCAGTCATAGTCAGAGTGAATTAACCTGCTTCAATTCTTCTTAACTTTGGGAGGAAGTAAGATCAGTGATGAAGATCATCCCAGGGTCTGTTTGGACTATTCATTGCCTCAATAATTGTCTCGTCTGAAGGTAATACTAAGTCCAAAGAATCAGTATCAGCGAGGGAACCTTGAGCCCATGTAGTCTCAAGAAACGGATCCAAATTTTGTGCAGGAGTAGGATCAGGGTCGACAGAAGCTTGCTGAACTATAGAGTACGCAACTTATATTGCAAACAAACGCATGGCCATGCCATGTTGCCTTGTCCCTTCCATCGTGGTTGATGGGGAAGGAAGAGTCCACAGATCGTTAAATTAAGTCGTGTGAAACGAAAATATTTAAAATATTTTGGCCCTAGGATGGTTGGGGATAGCTGACATGTAATGGACATTTCCAGTTGGAGGCGGGTAATTGAAAGTACCCATCAGAGGTGGGCAGAAACCAACCCCTATGTTGACGATGTCGGGCTTAGGGTTATCAATCATCAAGACTGTGGATACCCCAGATGAGGGGTTAGGATAGGAGAAGGATAATTGATCAATGGTCACGATCTATCCCTCGTGTGGAAACATAAAGATCCGGAAAATTGTCGCGACCACTACCTGCATAGCGTATGTCCAACTCCTTCCTAACAAGAGATTGTAGTTGAGAGACGCATCGACCACTTCAACTTCGATGCACACGGTCTTCCCTCCTAACTGCACGGGAAAAGAGGGATGATTCCATGTGGTTGAAACGAACGACCATTGAAAGCAGTAAGAAGGGTAGGTGATGGAGAAAAAATAGGTAGGTCGATGGAATTCCAACACACCAAAGACATCATGCATGTCGAGGCGCCCTCATCTACCACCGTGCGGAAAATGTTCTGAGTAAAAATTTTCATGTTGTAAGCCACTACTATTTGAAACGCTACATGGTAATGAAGACGAGGTTTTAAGTCAGTAGTATCAAGCATGATCGTTCCTGAATTACAAGTCTCATCAGATCCTAAGGCAGCTAATAAATCCTTTCTCTGGGAAGGGCAGCTCTAGAGGATTTCCAAAGCTGACATTGCACAAGGGGTTTGTGACAAATCCCCGACCACAGAGTAGTTCTGGGTGGCCCTTGCATTTGGTTTGTGAGAATATTTATTGAACGCACCTTTGGGGATGTGTGTCATTGTTTCTCCCAACGTCTTCTCAATCTGGAGAGGAAAAGATGGGTTTTCGGCTTCTTTACCCTTCTTAGGGGTGTTTGGCATTTTGTAGTCATGTGTCCTATTCGTTATGTCAAAACTACCTTTCATCATGTACACATTCACTGATGAAGTATTAATCGAAGATGGAGGGGGTCCCTAACAGGCCCCTTCCATGCTTGAATAGGCTTGAGCTAAATTTTTCCCATGCGGAAATGGATTCGTTAACACGACAGGCAGCTGTTGTGCCAAACTTCTGGGCCTCCGCAAGCCGAGGGCACTGGTGAGTCCGATGGTCTTCCTTGAAAACATTACAAGGATACTTCTACTTTTTCTTTTCAGTGTTTCCCTCACCAGCATTATTGGTAGGCTTCTTATCCCCATTACCCTTCTTTCATTGTTTCTTCTTTCCATCAGGTTGTTGGGTGGCCTTCGGGTTTGTCGATTGCACACTGTGTACATTTGATGTTTGAGTAGGGGGAGCAACTGAACCAATGGTCTATCTGGATGCTATATGTTGTATTGACAATTGTTGTAATTGATTCAACAGTTGATCAACGAGCTTCATTTGTGATGAACCTACAATACCATTGGCATGTGGTACAGATCTTTGTTTGGTCTTATCAAGTATCAACCGTGGTGCATCTGGAAAAACTTTGTAAAGTAAACTAGACTGAGAGTAAATCAGTTCTAGTTGTTGGGCTCTCATTATCGCTTCTTCCTCTAAAAATACCCCCGAGGTTGTGATGCCTTTAGATAACTGAGGTACCAAATACTTAAGGAACCACTCTAGTAGGAATGTTGGTGGGACTGGCACTTTTATCAAACTCTTCTAGCATCTCCATTCTCGGATGTGATCTGAGATATGGTCCGCTTTTGTCTACTCAAAGTTGGCCAACAATTCGGTGCTGGCATCGTATCTCACAGGAAATTGGAAATGGTTTAATAAATCCATTTCCAATTCGCTGAAGGAAGAGTATAATGAGCGGTCAAGCTCGATGTATCATTTTTTCGCACTCCCGAAGAGAGTGCGTTGAAACAAATGCAATTGAATGGAGTCGTCTCTCAAATAATTGGATTAGCACCATAAATGGAATGTAGTTACATGATCTCCTGGATCTTCATTAGGCTTGGCCTCGAACTTTGGGATGTCCGAAGGAAAATATTCACCATGAACCAACTGCTTCCACGTATTCTTCTCCTCTTTAGCTCTCTCTTAGGGAAATGGTAAGGTCTTTACAATTGGGGCAAAGGGGGATTGATAAAATGGGTAGATTTTGTTTTCTCTCATGATTCCCCCTACAATGGGACCCCAAACCCTTCTTTTATAGGCCAAAAGGGATAGTAACAGTTGGGGTGATTGGCTATGGGTAGTCAAATGGTTAAGTAATGGGCTGGAAACCATTATCCTATGCAAATTTCCACATTCCGCGATATTCTATGAGTGTATGTGAGTTGTAGTGGCTTAGCAAGCATGTGTACATGGGAATTAATGGTGCAGGGCACGTAAACCTTCAAAATGATGGTTTTTAGAAGAGTTGTTCAATAATGGCTTGGTAAATATAGCAACTTAGATGGCCTGATGCCAGTTATGCATGTCAGGTTCAATTTAGGGTTATAATAGATAGATATTAAGAAGAAACTAGGAGAATTCGTCGGGAAGGTGGACCAAAAGTTCAAAATACCAAAAGGTAAGTTGAAGTACCCTATTACTGATATGCAAAATAGACATTTGATTGTTAACTCTTTGTTGGCACATTTGAAGTATCCTTTGAGACAACAAAAGTTCCAAAGTCAGGCTAAGGCCCTGCAAGCAGCATTACAACTAGAGGAAAATCAATATAAGAAGACAGGTCCATCTATGGAAGAGTTGAGACAAGATATAAAGAACTTGACATTTCATCTAAATCATAATAAAGGTAAGGATAAAAGAGAAGATGTCTAGTGTACATTATGCAGAACAAAAGTTCATCATAAGAACGAGTGTCCAAATTTTGCACAGGATATAAGAATAGTGATGTCAAATCTGTTATCATCAGGAGGACCATGGTGTGAGATATGAAAAACACATGGGAATCATCCCTATCATTGTCCCATGATGCAAAAGTATTAGACAATACCGAAGAGTAAATTTTGTAATTTTTGCAAGTTAGTTGGACACGAAAACAAGGACTGCAAAACCTTGGAGATAATGAAGGAGAGGACATCAGATGCATAAAGGGTGAAGGATGAGTTAATGATAGAAAAACCTTGACAACAAATGTAGTATAATAATGCACATAAGCCACAATATAATAATGAGCAACAATTTCAACCACAACCATAATACAAAAATACACAACAATTTCGAGCACCGCCATAGTATAACAATGTGCAGTAGTGTGTAGTGCCACTGTAGTTCAATAATGCATAGCCATAGTACAATCCAAGACTTGGTATAATACACTGCACAAATATAATCAGAGTAACAGAGGAGGATTTAGAGGAGGAGGCTATAGAGGAGGAGGATTTGGAGGAGTTAGAGAACTGATAGTTTGTCACAACTGTAAGAAACGAGGACACTATGTAACAGATTTTCCATATCCACTTGCAACATGTATGTATTGTCGTGCAATAGACAATGGTCAGGACATTGTCTGAAACTTCTGGTGAAGATACAGGACAAGAGGAACCAAAATAATTAGAATGTATAATGGATTGTTGTGGAAAACAAAGAAGAGGATGGGGAAAAGATCAACATACTTACTAGAGGTGGATCCAATACAAGAGAAGATGCAAAAATGAAGGATTAGGATCAGTACGAATGGGTCAGGAAGAATAAAATGCATGAACATAAGTTTGATGTGCACAAAGACAAGGAGATATTAAAAGATGCTAGACATGAGATTTTGAAGGAAAATATTGTGTCTAATTCAAGAACAAAACCAATAGATGAGGTACCAATGTATGACATGCCTCCATTATTTGATTAGGCCAACAAAGAGAAGCCTTCAGATCAATTAATTAACTTAAGAAACTTTTTGGGGTCTTGTGTGAATTTGTTGAATGGAAAAATTATTTACATATATTACAGAGTTTGTCAAAAAAAGGGTAATCCTGGGGAAGAAGGTGTGAAGACAATGAATTAGGTCTGTAAGAGAACAAGTAGGTAATTTATGTTGAATGCAAACTTTGGATATTTCAATATGCGAGATATCATTCTAGACTTAGGGTCTGAAGTTAATGTTCTACCAAAGAAGACATGGGAAGCTATGGGAGAACCTCAATTGGGGTATTCACCTATCCAGTGGAAGTTATCAAATCAGCACAGAGTGATGCCAATTGGTATATTGAAGGGGATACCAATATATCTAGATGGTGTGTGCACCATGGAAGACTTTGAAGTAATTGACATAGTAGATAATACTTCACCATATCCAGCGCTGTTGGAACTGGATTGGGCTTTTGATAGCCAAGTTATTATCAATTTTACGACAAGGAAGATGATATTTAAATCAATGGAATACATAGTTATTATTCCATTGGATCCCTCAGAAGGAGGAAGGTATGTAGAACTAGATACAAACAATTTAATCATAGAATACGTAAATAAGTTGTACAGAACTACCACACCAGAAGAGGATTATATCAACCCAACTGTAGATGGAATGTTGCGTTGGAGGAGTATTAGTTTTTATGCTTTGAACTTTGACACAGGACTGGAGAAATGGCAGCAGTGACTACATGAATTATCCAACAGAAGATGTGCCAGAATGACACGTGCGTTAAGATGGATTGGTTCAAAGGTAAGAGCACCTCCTATTTTTATGGTTTGAATGACTTAGAAGAATTTTTAATGAAGTTTGAATAAGAAGTAGTAGAAAATTAGAGATTACTAGTATTATATATTTCTTTGAAAGCTACAACTACCCATTGGTTGGGTAAATATAAGGAGAAGATCAACAACTAGTTTTTGAGCAAAATTTTATTGTGCATTAGATTTGGCGCAAAGTAGAAGAATAGATTTTTGGAGAAATATGATGGATTTGGACAACCCAGAGAACATTTAGACAAGTGCATGGCACAATGGATATTAGTACTACCATAAGAATGGCCACACCATTTTATTCACACATTAGAAGGCATTCCAAAGAACCGGTACACAGAACAGGAACAATGTAGGGAAACTGCCAATTGGGAAGAAATGCAAAAACAAATTGTGCTTATATTTTCCTTTGAGCATGAGAGCCTAGAAATAGAAAAAACATTGAAGGTGGTCAGAGACAAGATATTTGAATAACTAGACTTTGAAATAGTCCCAACATATCATAATTAGAAGAAACAGACTGCCCAACAGTTACTACATTGTTATCATCTCGTAGAAGAAGAAATCCCAGTAGAAGAAAATCTGCGCAATATCAAGATCCTATAAGTTGAAGGAGAGAGGGAAGTAGAAGGTCCAAACATATACTAAAAATATTATTAAGAACCATTAAATATAAAGAATGTAAACATTGGAACTGCATAAAACCAAAAGATTGCAAGCATTGGAAATTATTGGGATAATCGGACAGTAGAAAGAATTACATAATTATTGTGTAAGTAGAGTGACTTGTTTCCAGCAACATTTTTAGGGATGAAGGGCTTAGTAGGATAATTAGGAGAGATGAATATCCCTTTGAATCCAAAAGCTGGACCTATAAAAAAGAGACCCTACAAGCTAAATCCAGTTATAAGAAAAAGGTGAAGGAAGAAATTGAGAAGATGTTAGAGGATGGTGTCATATAACCTGTGGAAGAATTAGGATGGATTAGTCCTATGGTGGTGCAATAAAATAAGAAAGGAGGGATCAGGAATGTGTAGATTTGAGAAAATTTAATGATGCTTTCCTACATGATCCTTTTCCTACCCCATTTACAGACAAAGTTTTGGAGAATGTAGGAGGTCAAGAAGCTTATCCATTTACAGATGGGTTTTCATGATATCATCATATTAGGATAGCACCGAAAGATATACATAAGACAACATTTGCTACAGAATGGGCATAATTTAAGTATACAATTATGCCATTTGGGTTGAAGAATTCACCTGCAATTTTTTCAAGGGTAGTAGTGGCTTCCTTTAAGGAATTTATTCACAAATTTTTGGAAGTTTACTTGGACAATTGGACATTGTTTAGTTTATTGAAGGATCATGTTGAAGTGTTAAGACTAATCTTAGACATATGTATACAATGTCATATTTCATTAAACATTAAGAAACTCATTTTCAATGCACCTTTTGGTAGTTTTTAGGAGATGTGGTGTGTAAAAAGGGTATGTTGGTTGATTCTGCTAAAATTGTTGTCATAGTTAACTTACCACCATCAAAGTCAATACACCATTTGAAGAGTACCCTTTGTCATACATGATATTACATGAATTTTATAAGTGGATACGCATAGATTACTACACCAATGGAGAAATTTATGAAGAAGGACACTAAGTATCAATGGAATGGAGACTACCACTAGAGTTTGGATATTTTGAAAGAAAAGATGGTTGTTGTGCCAATTTTAGTGTTACCAGAATAGACAAAATAATTTCATGTGCATGTGGATGCATCTGCAATAGCATTAGAATTAGTATTGACACAAACAGGAGAAGGTGATATAGGTCACCCTATAAAATTTGCAAGCAGGAAGTTATCAGACTCAGAACATAACTACAACACTACAGAAAGGGAAGGATTAGCTATGGTGTATGCTTTTCATAAATACAAACATTACTTGTTAGGGAAACATTTCAAGATATTTACATATCATTCTTCTCTTAGATATCTAGTCAATAAGCCATTGTTGGGGGGAAGAATATGCAGATGGCTAATTTTGTTTCAGGAGTTTGATTTTGAAGTTGTGGTGAAGCTTGGAAGATTGAATGCACGACCATATCAATTATCCAGGATAACTAATGGAGAAGAACCCAGTAACTTGGAAGACAACTTTCCAAATAGACAATTGTTTTCAGTACATATAGATGATGAGTATTTTGCTAACATTATTGAGTTTTTGAGTACAATATTTGTGCCAAGACAATTTACTACTGTGAAAAATAAAAATTTGGTGGTCAAAGTTGTAGACTCCCAATTGATTGCAGGTCATTTATATAATATTGGAGAAGATAACATTTTGAGGAGATGTATTATGGAGCATGAAAGACCTCATGATTTAGAAGAAGGACATGAAGGGATTGCATAAGGAACTATGCAGGGAAATCCATTACACATAAGGTATTATGCGCAAGATTATGGTGGCCAATAATTCACAAGGATTCAAAGGAGTACTGTCAGAATTGTGATGTATGTTAGAGATTTGGAAAGCCATCTAGGAGGGATGAGATGCCATTGATATATCAAGTAACTTTGAAAGTGTTTGATAAGTGGGAAGTAGACTTTGTAGATCCAACTAATCCACAAAAAAGAAGATCAAGAGCTAGATATATTATTACAATGACATAATACTTGACCAGATGGGCTGAGGAAACAACAATAAAGGATTTTAGTGCAAATACTACAACACGCTTTTTGTTTGAACATCTAGTTACAATGTTTGGATGTCCAAGAATATTGATGAGTGATCAGGGGAATCATGTTATCAACAATACAATCCAAGCCATGTTATAATAATTTGAAATACATCATCATATGAGCACTCCTTATCATCCTCAGGAGAATGGGACAGTAGAACTGTTCAACAAGATATTGGAGAATTCCTTGGAAAATATTTGTAATGTAAACAGATATGAATGGGACTTGAATGTACCAGCAGTGTTATGGGATTATAGAACTACATGCAAGAAGCTAACAGGGGAAACACATTTTAGATTGGTGTATGGATAAGAAGTAGTAGTTCCCTTAGATTATTTGATACCAAGTTTTCACATTGCAGAAATCATGGATATGATAGAAAGAGGGGAAACACATGAAATATTATGTCAACTCGTGGAATTCGAAGAAAAAATAATTATAGCTAGTTTCCATCAAGAGGTACAGAAAGAAAAGGACAAATCCTGGCATGACAGACATATTAAGGAAAATAACTTTAAAATAGGAGATATGGTTCACCTCTATGAAAGTAAATACTTACAACACCCAGGGAAGTTCATAATGCATTGGCTAGGGCCATATGAGATAAACTTTGTCACGAATGGAGGTGACGTGCAACTGAAGGACTTATCAGGCAAGGAAATGAAAGGAATGGTGAATCATAGTTGACTGAAAATGTATAGGGGTAATCGACCTACCAACCCTCAGTAATCACAATGTATAAAGTAGAATTGTACATAATGTATATAATAGAAAGAAAAAAGAATAAAAATAAGAAAGAAGTGGAAAAATGAGAATTATCCAGAAAGAAGTAGATAGATCAGTGGTCGATAGATAGTCAGGAATGACAGTGCGTAGAAGACAGTAAATTGGTATGACAAGACGTGATGATACTGCATGCAAGACAAATAAGACATAAGGAAAGTTCAGTGCACCAGAGAAATATGACAATAGAAAAATATTGCTCATCGAAAAAATGAAACAGTCAGGAAAGGAAAAAATTGGTCGCTGGAAAAGTAGGGCATGAAACAAACATTTATGACAATAGAGGAAGTGTGGCTAGTAAGATTTGGATCATTTATGACAGCACTATAGAAGAAATTCGTGTTCAGCAAGCCACATTGTGACTTCGAGAAAACACAGAGATAAGGAGTAAGAAGCTAAGAGAGAACATAAAAATTCTAAAGAATATAGTGATATTTCTGAACAAAACCCCACATATTCAAGAAATATGGCACCTCCAAAGGTAGGATCTCCTAGAAGGACAACGAGGAACACATATAGCACCACAAGTTTGTAGCAGGTGCCAACAATAGAAGAAAAAAACCCTACACAACCGGAGGGAGTGGTGGATGTGAATTCCATCCCTTCCTCGGTCATCGAACTAGTGATCCCTACAATACTAGAGGAGAAGGAGCCACCCCCTGTGGTATAAAATATGAATATTGACCCACAGAACATCATAGAGGAGAAAAACTTAATGCAACAATCCAACATGGAAATTGTCCCACCAACAAAGGAAGTAGATGAGGAAGAACTGAGTCCGATGAGATGAGGGTTCACTCTAGCACAAATCCAGTATAGTAGGAGCTAATACAGGAAAACGATATCATTGGGCAGTAGGAGTTTGACGCGGAAGATAAAGAGGAAGAGAAAATGTGTCAGGAAGCAAGACCCTCAAGGACGTCAACAAAGGGGAAAGGAAAACAATAGGTCCAGAGGTCATCGCGCAAGAAACTATAGGTAACCCTTTTGTCACCGTGCATACCAATAGGAGTACATGTTTTACCATATTTTCTAGGATGTGTAGATAAATTGTGCTATGCGAACCACGTTATAAAAGACAGAGACAAGTTTCTAGAATTTGAGAAATAGGTATACATGGAGAGAAGAGGGGTTGGTGTGATAGGAGTACCAATTATAGAACCCAAACAATGGATAATAGGTCTATATAACACATGCATAATGAACCTGCTTGAGATCTTGCATTTTGGAAGGTGTAAGGACGTAAATAACTGCGTCAAACAATTACTGACACTAATGCACCGAGGAATTATATAGTTGGATAGGCCAGTCTAAATTGATGTCGAGATGATTTCAAAAGTAATAAGCCTACCCACAAATGGCAAGAAACAAGCACATTATATGGATGACAAGACCAAGGAGAAAGCCTTGGCAAAGGAAATGAAACAAACCTATGGGACAGAGAGAGGATCCAAGGGGATCATTATAAGAAGAATCAGTGAAGCTATGAAGAGGTTAGCAACAAATCTTATGGGATGTAAATTTATAAGGAAGTCTCGCAAAGAAGAAGCGTCGATAGGGGTAATAGCAGCAGTCGCGCAGTGCGCGAAGGGAACTCTACTAAGCTGGAGTCCATATTTGTTAAAACTGTTTCTAGATGATTGCAAAGACACCCAAGATTTAGGAATGGAGTTCCATTAATTGTAGTTTATCATTCTTATTTCATTAGTGGGATGGAAACACCCTAAATACAACATGTTCTGTCAGATAACTAGAAAGTGTCAAGAAACATAGTACGAAACATTGCATCACACAACTGTCGCAAGGGAAATTCAAGAAAATTGCAACATATTTGTGACATATTTGGAATAAATATAGGAAAAGGTGTTCGAAACTTGGAGGATCCCACAAGAAGTGGTGGAGGAATACAATATGATAGCCAAATTCAAATAATCAAGTTACAATATGTGGATCCAGGAAAAAAGGGATCTAGAAAAGGAGTGGTTTTAGATGAGATATTATGTCACAACGGAGGAAGTGCAATGGGTGATGAAGGACTACAAGGAGGAAGGGAACATTCCGATGGATCCAACAAAAGACAAGAAATTACCATCAAAATCAGGATCCTCACAGAAGAATATTACCCTTTCAGGAGGGAGCGCAACAACAAGAAAAGTAGCAGCGCAAATGAAGCAGAAAGGGAGGAGCGTAAAAACAAGAACACTTAGACAGAAAAAGGCCATCCCCAATCCTATCACATAGTATAATAATTGTGTATATTCCACTAATGGAGACACATATAGGGAAGATAATATCCCTATGTAGAAGGGACAAGAAGCAGGGGACATACCAGGGACATATACCCTAATCATAACAGAGAAAACATAGTCAAGGGCACCCAAGACAACTATTTTGCAGTCAAGAGGGGTACGCAAGAAAATGAAGGTGCACAAGGAGGTCCCCCAGTATACCATAACAGAATATTATGTGGATTTATTCACGAAGAGAGTACATGACCGCGCCACAGAAGAATATGAAGATGTGGAAAAACTAAGAGAGAAGATAATGCAAGAACTGACAGAAGTCAAGCAAGTCTTGGAGAATATACAATCCACCAAGCTGCAACACAAAGGGGAAACACAACAACAGCACACAACACAAGAACATGACAAGCCAACACAAAGTGAGGATGAGACAGTATAGATAATGAGATTGGTAAGTGAAATATTTAGTATTACTAAATACATGTTGCGAATGGATGAAGACATGGTGCACAAACAGGTTAAGGACGTGTAACAAATGGAATTCGTATTAGCTAAGATATCAACAAAAGCTCTATATAGGTTACATAGTAGTGTTTCATAGGAGGTCCAATCAAGATCTAGGATAGATGCGACACATTTGGAGACAGCGAAGGAAGAGAAGTAGGTTCTGGAAAAAATCCTCAAAGAAGTTCAGATTGAATATCAGGAGGAAAAATGACGCGGAGATAAACTAGAGAAAAAAATTGAATATGTCTTCCAAACAATACCAGATAACGCACTATAAGAAGAAATCAACGTGAAAGAGAAGATAATGAGGATAGAGAAGACGATGGAAGGATACAAACATGAGACAATAGAGCTGGTTGGGAAGCTTACACCAACCACCCCTATAGAGATCAGATCAGAAAGGGAGTAACATGAAACATAACAGACAGATAGAATGACGTTGGAAGTGAAAGAAATAGCAGATCTCTATGAAAGGACCACGTTGGGTGAGCATAGTAGAATATGAAGGGTTCCAGAAGATGGATCAGAGAGGGAATAGAAGTTGAATGTTGCATTTTAGGATCTAAAGAAAAGGAAGAAGGAAATTCCCATATGAGAGAGACTGAGGGCCACGCGAGAAATAAACAACCTGCAAGTAGAGCTGAAGACAATCCAAGAAGAAAGACAGGCTTAGTTGGAGCCACTTCAGGAGTAAGCTAAAAAGATGATAGCAGAGCTGGAACTAGAGAAATGAATACTAGAACAAGTGCACTCGGAAAGTAGAGAAGTGTTGAAAGAGCACATAACAATGCATGTGGTGGAGGCCCTAACAGAGAAGAGTGCACATTCCAAGACACAAGTGGATGAACTAGAAAAGAGGTTCCAATATTTGGAGAGATCTATACAGGAGGTACACCCTTACTATTGGGGGCACGTTGGAGTATGGAAATTTGGAGCTTAAACATATTAAATGAGACAGAATGGACCAAAGGAAATAGCGTGCATTGGGAAAGAAGGAAAAGTAGTGTAACAAAGGGAAAAGAAAACAATGTGCTAGGAAATAAGGAAGATCAACGCATATTCAAAGAAAGGAACGGTTGGATCGAAGACCAACTACGCATAAGGAAGTTAAAAAGTGGACAAGTCGAGTCCACTTAGAATTAGGGTTTTGTGTCATGATGTAAGGGTTTTTACCCACCTTTTTTTATAAATAGTAGATGTATGAGATAGTTATAGGTGTCATAACTTATCTTAGAGATCATAAGCAAAGTGCTTTAAGCATATTTTTTATTTTGAGTTGAAGTATTTGTGTTGTCGAGAGCTACAGAACTCAGATGGAGTCAGTGTTGAGATGTAAGTAAGGGCCAGGTCGCAAGTTGTGGAGATTGGTGCGATGTTGGTCAGCCTCACCATTCATAAACCTATGATGTAAGGCGCACAACGATATTTTGATGAAGAATAAGAAATAAAGTAGAATATATTTGTGGACGTCGCTCAGGGGGGGGTGAACCGTGGTGAAAGTGGTGTCTTTATGTGTGTTGTGTTGATTGTATATTCTTTATGAATGAATGGAAAAATGAATGCATATGTTAGAGTTTATTTATAGTCCACACTAGAATAATCATGAAGAATGAATGTTACTGAATGGAAAAAACAATAGATCTACTGAATTTTATGGTATAATGCATGTTATAGTATAAGTAAAAGTAAAATCCCCAATCCCTTCCATTACTACAGACATCTGCATCCTGCAGTCACCTATAATCCATCTCGGGTGAGACTATGTTGTGCACTATGTGCATGGTGTAGCCTTTTGGTTTACTAGAAGGATCGATGATGAATAGGGTTTTGTTGGAGAACTAAGGTAGAACCCGGGACAACCCATACATCCAACATTCATCTTCAATTTTTTTTTAAAATAATATGACAAAACTACCTACACTAGTTTATGAGTTACGACAACATTTACAAAAAATTCCCAATTCTTGACTTCCAGATAGATTAATGAGATATGATAATGTACGAAAATGTACATGTTCATATTGGACCAAGTGTCATGCAAAATTGTGTGAATTTATACAATATATTGTGTATCGCACAATATTCTTCAAACTAGGTTACAACATATATGCAGGGGTCATATTTGCATAAATTGATGAATGATACATGCCATCCAGATCCAAGGAAAGAAAAGAAATGGATATGAAAAATATAATTGACAATACTCATATTGTAGCATGCTATGTGCATTTGAGACAAACAATATTTTGAGATGAGATTTTCTCAAGATTTAATCGGGCTATAGACTTTTGGTGTAATTATTAATAGAAACATCATGGGATCTCCCAAGCGCAAAAGTTTCTTTGGATAAAATATACTCCCAATATGGACACATTAAATTGGGATGACCCTATTCAAGTTAGATTTTCAAAAGAATATTTTGATAGTTCTGTGAATGCTTTCAATCCATGTAATGAATATTAGATAAATATCCCAATTCCATGAAATGATCATGATCATCTCTACTTAAAGGACACTTCAAAAATATTTCAATTTGATCTAATGATGGAATTTTAATTGGGATGACCTTATCCCAGTTAGATTTGAAAAAGAATATTTTGATATGTCTGTGCATGATTTTAATCCACACAATGAAAATTAGATAAATATCCATATTCAACAAAATGATGACAATCATCCATGCTTAAAGGTCACTTAATAAATATTTAAATTTGATCCAATAATAGACAATGAATAAATTTTAAATTGTGTTGAGTGCCACATAATGTGAAATGAGAAATCATGCCTCTGAAAGAAGGAGGAAAATTGGTGAGTCTATGTAACGCAACATGGGATCTATGTAATATTTCAAGACTTTGTGTCGATGAGACTGGAGAAAAAAAGTATGAGCGTATATGAAATGATGATATATTAAATACACACAATTGTGAAACATTAATGATGTGATGGGAAAATATAGACTAGAAACATGTTCTTTCTAAGCATCTGGTCATTAATTACATAGAAAAATATGTACCAAATTATTAAAAGGATCAAATACCTTCCATGAGATGTTGATGCATATATATATATACACTTTTTCTCTAATAAGCCCCCCCCTCCTATTGCTTTGCCTGTAGGTCTAATTGAGATCAGGTTCATTCTGAGAGATCAACATTCTAGTGAGAATACAATCACTAATGAGATGTTGATGCATATATATTCTATTTAGAATCCAAATGAACTAGCAGCATCTACATATAAGACTATGTTGTGCAAGACCAATATTGAAAATGACATAGGAGCACAAGAAACATGCCATTTTCTTTTGGAACTTACTATTCACAATTGTAGTCATGGATTTGTGGTTCTAAATGTTGGGATGAAGGTTTTCAAACAAGTGAAATTTGATACATATAATGAACATAATGATAATTGTCGTATTGATGCATATAGTAAGAGACATATGAATATGGTGCATGTTTATTTGATAGATGTTACAAGATCCTAGTCATATGACAAATGCCACCACGATGATAAATGGTTACCATGAAAGGATGCATGTGTATGTTATTCCGTCATGATTTCAGATTATGATAAGGACGCTCTTTGGGAAATATTATGCATGTGGGTGAATTTTAATGGATCCATAGTTGATTTAAAATAGAAATGGAAGTATCATTTGGTATTCCTCTTGCCACAAACCAAGGAAAATGAATGACGGATATATTACAACTATGTGATTATCAAATTCATAAATATTCCAATTCTGGTACTATGATTATGTAGAGTAGCGATGGGCACTAGGGTGTTTTAGGGATACTATAAGAAAACAATTCCACTACTCCTAATGTTTTAAAGCCTTCACATATTTGTAGCTCCTATATCATAGAGCAATCTAAGAAGGTGTGAATGGTGGAGATAACAATGCCAAAGGTTATTCATCTACATTTCTTATATTAAAAGAATGTGGTTATTTTTTTATTTAAGGGGTGTTGGCTTCCTACTTCAACTTTATATCAGTGGATTAAAAAAGAACTATGAGGTATCTCTTTGGCCCCAAGGATTTTTAATTGTTTAGTTCTTTAATCATGTTGAGTATGAGAGAGTTTTTGAGGAGGGTCCTTGGTTTTGGGGAAATGCCAAGGTTTTTGTAACTCTTTGATTTCGATATTGTGATCCTAACTCTATGATAATTACTTGAATGAAAATTTGGGTACATCTTCCTAATTTTCCATTACATTTTTTGCATCTATCAATTTTTTAGGATATTGTAAACTCTTTGGGCTCTTACATCAAATCAGATTTTAGGAGAGCTCTCAGTGGATTATGTANAACAGGAAGTGGTGAGTATAGCCCCAATTTTCTATTAGTGGGCTTACAAGTAGAACACATCACACACCCCTTTACATATTTAGTTACAATTTCTTTCATTTGAGGCCAATAACAACACCTCTACAAATGAGCCATAGTTTTTTCTACCCCAAAATGCCCAGACAGAAGAGAAGTATGAGCTTATCATATCACATGGACTCATTCACTTGTAGGAATACATAGCTTCCCAAGATGATAAAGTAACTTTCCCTGTAGACATTAGTTCTCTACCTGTGCACCATGGGTTAGATTCTCATATACTTCTTTAAAATCTTCATCAATGGCATATTGTTCTACATAGCTATCATGAGATAAAGAAGTATTCTTCAAAATAATAGAAGCAACAATAGGAGGTCTAGAAAGCATATAAGCTACCTTGTTACTTGTACCCTTCTTGTACTTGATTACCAAAATGAAATTGTTGTATAAAACCCATCCATTTGTAGTGTCAAGATTTTTGCAGCTTGGTTCATGCTTGAAGATACTTTAAGGGCTGGTGATCTATATGTATGATCGTTTCCTTCCCTAACAAGTAGTGCTTCCATTTCATTACGCATTGAACTAATGCATACAACTCTTTATCATATGTAGGATAGTTAACAATAGCATGGTTAAAAGTCTCAGAGTGGTAATAGATAGGCTTACGATATTGCATCAAATACTGCATCCATGGCGTATCTGTTGGCATCTGTCTCAGTATCGAATGGTTGTTGAAGACTAGATAGTGCTAATACTAGTGCGGTACTTATATTCTCCTTCAAAATGTTGAAAGATTTTTGTTGCTTTTCTTCCCACTGAAAAGTGTTCTTCACACTAGTTAAGGCATGCAAAGGAGTTGCTATAAAGGAGAAGTTGGGAATGAATCTCCTCCAATATTGGACTACACCCAAGAAGCTTCAGATCTTAGTCACACTTTTGGACTTAGGCCAATTTACAATTACTTCAATTTTGGAAGGATCAATCTTCAATTGTCCTCCTCCCACGATATGACCTAAGTATACAAGTGCAGTCTTGCCAAATTCACATTTAGACATTTTTACATACATCTTTTCCCTTTGCAAAGTATCCAATACTTTCTTTGCATGCCTTACATGTTCATCCCATGTCTCATTGAAAAAAAAGAATTTTGTCTAAATATACAATGACAAAGTCATCCAGGAAAGGCCTGAATACATCATTCATCACACGCATGAAATTTGTCGGACCATTGAAAATCCCAAATGACATAACTAACCACTCAAACAATCCTTGTTTCTTTTTAAAGGCAATATTCCATGCATCATGTTCTGCAACCTTGATTTGATGATATCCACTACACAAATCCAACTTAGTGAAATAAAAAAAATTCTTCAAATGATCAAGTAAATCATCTATGCGAGGAAGAGGGTATCGATTTTTCACCACAATTTTATTCAAAGCCTAGTAATCGACACACATTCATCATGTTCCATACTTATTTGGCTCCATCATGATCAGAGAACCATAAGGAGATGAACTGGGCCTGATGACCCTTTGATCCAATAAGACCTGTACCTACTTCTTGATCACTTTCGTCTCCACAAATGACATCTTGTACATGCCCGCATTAGGAAGAGGAGAATCCTGTTGAAGATGTATCTCATGTTGAATTTTCCTCTTAGGAGTTAATCCATCTGTTTCTTGAAATATATCATCATACCTAGAAACAATATCAATTAATTCATTTTTATGAGATGGATCACATCCTTGGAAAGCATCGGATGTCGCGACATATTTCTCTTTGACAACCATGAATACATATCTGTTATTAGTGGTTATGAATCTTTTTGTTTTCCCTGCACTAACAAGTGTCGTATTTACCCTCATGCTGTGAGCTCTAACAATATATTCCACTCCCCCCTTAGTAAGGTGGTATTTGTTCTAATGAAGAAAGAAGACCACTTTTCTATCATAAAGATAAGGACTCCCCAACACTATGCCACATATATCAAGTGGTGCAACATCCAAATCCACTTCATCAATCAACTTTTAAGCAATAGAAAATATGACCCTACATTGTTTGGTGAGATTAAGTTTTATTTTATCACATACCCTACCAAGAGGGCAAGGCTTTGGATGTGGTTTCATTACAAGACCCATCTTATTGACAAGTGCTTCTGATATTAAGTTTACTTGGGAACCCAAATAAAATAATGTATCTATCTTATTATGTTTAGATACAACTTGTATATGAAATAACCCATTCATGTTGCGTTCATCAATATAAGAGTCATCATTGGAACTTGAACTAGCATGAAGAGAATATTTACCTTGTACTCCAGTCGATGTGATATTTCTTTCATCTCCTGATTTGGAACCAAGATCTTGTTGTACTGTAGCAACAATCTTTGTCTTCCCCTTTCCACCGCACTATTTTGGTTTCTTTTCCAAATGCAATTTCCAACAGTGTTCTTCATCGTGACCACTCCTCTTGCAATGAGTTCAAGATGGTTTTCCACCTTCTCTCGTTACTGTAGCAATCTTTTTGTCCTTCCTTTTGAAATTATTGAAAGTCTTGTATGGGAAATTGGAAGGTTTCTTCGTGGGATCTTCTTGAACATGTTTCCCCCTGTTCTCAAGGTGAGTGGCTTGCACACAAACTTTGTCAATACTAGTGGGGTTAAATAAGAGAAAAGTATCACAAATATAACTATGAAGTGCGCCAATGTACTTCATTAAAGTTTCAAAAGAATCCAAAGGAATATTCAATGCTAGATATTTCTTCTTAAATACTTCTATGAAAATTTGTACAGGCTGACCTTTACTCTGTCTCAAAGTTTTCCATTTCATCATTGCTTTATGTAAATACCCTAATGGGTAGAATTGCTTCCTTATCTTTGTTTTAAATTTTGACCATGAGGAAAGAAGATTACCACACTTACTTATGTCCTGTAGCTTTCTCTCCCACCATATGAGAGAGGCGCCTTCCAACTGAAGAGAATCCAATTTCACTTTAACTTCCTCTTCGTCAATATGTGAACATGGAAATATACTTCAACCAGTCAGATCGAATTGTCTAACTTCTCAGGATTAACATCTCCATTAAACATAGGTAAAAAAAACTTTACATCAATCTTTAATGATGGTTTCTTAAAAGAGGCTTTATGGCTAGAATGTTGAGAATGATGAGAATGTTCAGAGGAAGAAGAACTAGAACTTGAAGGCGAAGATGGAGGCTCAGTGGGATCTCCTCCAGCCCCTTGGTTTACCAAAGCATAATCATCATGTGGTGATTCCTTTTTCTTCCCTTTCTTCTTCTCCCTCTTCTCGTAATCTCCATACATTCATTCGACCATTTCTGACATGCGATAAAAGACCATGTGAAAGTTTTTCTCTTGTTCATCACACTTATCCTCTCCTACCATATTCTTCCTTCAGGATGCATGGCCAACTTCAGTATTGAAAGTATTAAGAGTTCCTTCACTGTGCTTATGCTTAGCCCTAATACACATTCATACTCAACAATTCAAGTCAAGGAAGACTGCTCTGATACCAATATGATCTGGGATGTTTTCATCAGGTGACTTATTAAAGAATCGTATTAAATTAGCATAAACAAAAGTACACCATAAAGAAGGAAAAGATCAAAAGGAAAGAGACATAATCATGCAATATGAACACAAAGAATTTGATAACAGAGTTCGTCCCTGGTGGACTACGTCTCTAGGTCCTGCTCTCAAATGGGTAGGCCTTTTTATTAACTCCACAAAAGAATTGGGAAAAATACATAACTATACCTCATTCTGAAGTTAAGCTACAAAATCTTAGCTCAGATTAAAAAACTAACACCACCACTCCATTTGTGGTGTCATTTTATCTAAAAATGACTGTCTCCACACCTCAATCTGAGTCTGACACTTTTTGGCCCAAGAGCCACCCCTGCCGCATTTTGCTTGCCACTACTCCTGCCATAAATGCTGAGAAATCTCAAAAAGCATGCCAAAATCTCGAAAATCATGCCCAATTTCATACAGATCCGTACAAGCGCACTTGGTCTCACCTCTCATGCTCCTGTGTTACGAATGCACTTATCGAGGGCCCTTCTTATACAAGTTTTCGAT
The DNA here is from genome assembly GCA_000966675.3 of Picea glauca. NCBI lineage: Eukaryota > Viridiplantae > Streptophyta > Pinopsida > Pinales > Pinaceae > Picea > Picea glauca. The sequence continues at coordinate 321,596 of JZKD02S2159271.1, forward strand.
GTTTTTGCAATAAAAGAAGTGGTTGGCATGGTGGTTGTGGTGGATATTTTTAGAACTTGATAAGGTGGAGGTCCCGGGGTCGAATCCCACAGGCCTCCCCTTTTATACATATGGTTATAACAAAAATGGCGCGCTTGTTAAATATAGCAGGTGGTTGCTAAAAGGACGGGAAATTGGCGGAATATGCTAAATATAGTGGCAGATAGTTGGATAAGCCCCTAGGCTGGCAGAAGACTGGGGTCATATGGGATAAACATGTAATCAAGGGCTAGGCCAACCATTGTAGGGGTGCCACTTAGCAGTCGATGACTGGGCCACGTGGCACCATATAATTTTCTCATGGAACTGACACTTGTCACAATCTGATTTGCCCACATGTCTGCCTTGCCAAGTCATCCCATGCCAACTCAGCTGTATGGATGTGCCACGTGTCACCCTTGCAGTGGTGCCACATTTCACCTTGACTTTTTGACTTTTGACCAAGTTTGACTGCTTATAACTTTTGATTTGTAACTCTGTTTTATGAGTCGTTTTCACCATTAGAAATATTGCGACACGCTCTTTGCAATCATGCCCTTTTCAGTGAGTTTTGGGAACTTTGAATTTTTTCCCTTTTGTTGTTTGCTGAAGCCATTTTGAACGTTCTGATTTTCTTCTATGCATTCTGATTTGTTCTTATCCTTCTTTGGATCCTTTTTGGATCAATTTCCTTAGGCACACCATGTAGCCTAGCAATTTTTCTCATATAAATTTATGCAATGTTGGCTTCCTTATGAGTTACTTTCATTGGAATGAAACATATAACCTTTGTGTAAGTTTTTCCAAAGACTACCATGATGGAATCGGGTTGCCTTGCTACCATAGGAAATTTGGTAATGAAATATATAGCAACAACTTCTCATTCATAGTTACATTTATGTTGTATATCATTTTGTTGTAATTTTTTTCTAACTTGCACATAATGTTGATATGCTATCTTTTAAATTTTTCTTGTACATACTAATGGTTGTAGCATGCATCTTATGCACCTTTCTACTGAGTGCATCAGCCACCTTGTTCTGTTTTACTTTTTTGTTCTTAATATCAAATTTATATTTACTAAGAAATTTCATCCATCTAGTTTGTCTAGCATTTAGTGTTGGTTGTTCAAACAAATATTTCATACCACTATGATATGTCCCTAATTAAAATTTTGTTCCAATGAGGTAATGCCTCCATATCCTTAGGGCATGTACTATGGCTCCCAACTGTAAGTTATATGTAGCATAATTTATTTCATGCTCCTTCAATTTTCTAGACTCATAACAAATTGCATGTCCATTTTGCAGAAGGACTCCATCGTGCCCTTCCTTGCATGCATTTGTGTAAACAACAAAATCTTCATCTGGATCTGAAACTTTCAAAATAGGTGCATTGATTAGAAAATCCTTTCAGCACTATAAATTATCTTCACACTTAGCACTCCAAACTTTACTCATTTCTTTTGCAAAGATGTTATTGGGTGTGCAAACTTGGAGAATCCCACAATGAATCTATTGTAGTAACTATATAGACCAAAAAATGATGTAACCTCTAAAATATTTGTTGGTGCTGGCCAACAATTGATTTCTTCAATGTTTTTCAAATCCACTACTATGTCATATTCTAAAATAATGTGACCCAAATAATGGATCTGTTTTTTATAAAAAGTGCATTTACTCAATTTGGCATAGAATTGGTGCTCTCTGAACACTTGTAACACCATCCTCAAATGTCACTCATACTCATATTTTGTCTTGGAATAGATAAGAATATCATCCAAGAATACAATGGAAAACTTGTCTGGGAAATATTTGAACACCCCATTCATCAGACACATAAATGTAGCAAGTTCATTTATCAACCTAAAAGGCACGATCACTAATTTGTAGTGTCTATACCTTCTCTGAAAGGATGTTTTACTAGTATCCTCTTCTTTGATTCTCACTTGATGATAGCCTGACCTCAAGTCAATCTTGGAGAATATATTTTGTCCTTTTAGTTGATCAAAAAGATCATCGATCCTTAGAAAAGGATATTTTTTCTTGATGGAACCTTGTACAACTGTCTGAATTCAACACATGGCCTTAATGTCCCATATTTTTTCTTGAAAAGAGGAACTGGGGCACCCCAAGGGGAAACACTTGGGAATATTTACCCTTTCTTTGAAAACTCTTATAGTTTCAATTGAAACTCTTTAATCACTGGCATGCTCATTCTGTAGGGAGTCCTAGATATTGGGGTAGCTCTAGGAATTAAGTCAATAGACAAATCTATATCCCTCTTTGGTGGAAATCCTAATGACTCTTCAAACACATATTCAAACTCCCTCAAGACTTTCTAATATTCAATACTTGGTTCTTTATCCTTCATTGGATCTTCCATATGGGATGCATATATCTGGCACCCTTTTATAAAACTTTTTTTCAGCTGCAATGTTGAAATTTCTTGGAAAGATATAGGCCTTGGAATACCTTGCATTGTCCTTGGATTCCATTCCTCATAAATACATGTGAAAACCTTGTTACAAAAATATAAAACAACACGATTCTTTTCTAGCCAATCCATACCAATAAATTAGTCATAGGACCCAAGTGATATGATGTTAAAATATGCCTTAGTGTTAGTTCCATTCATGTTTATAGGGCATTCTTTAACAAGATCATTAATTCTTCTCTCCGTTCCAGTAGCTAGTTGAACTAATCAATACTTTTCATGCTTTCATTTATTCAATTTAATTCTTTCATATAGCTTTGTATCTATATAGCTATTACTAGCTCAAGAATCAATTAAAATGGCTATGGGATGATTGTCAATCTTACCTTCTACTTCAAGCATGTGGGATTGATAGTCATCTTGTCTATTGTCTAAGGCTGCATAGATATTTGGCATGCTTTTTACCATGTCCTCTATTGTCTCCTCTTTCTTGATGATATGCATAGTATTCATCTTATCTCCTCGGTGAGGACAATATTTATATATGTGATCTCCTTCACATCCCCAACACTTTATGGGATACTATCTTGGCCTCTTTCCCAAGGAATCTATCATTTTTTTATCACCTTGAGATAATTTCCCTTGGTGATGTGCTTGAGAACTATTCCTTAAGAAATGCAGCTTCAATCCTTTCTTCCTTTCATCCATATTTCCTTTATCTGTTTCATCTCAAGCCCTTTGTAAAGTTTTCCTTCCTCTATTTTTCTCATGCAGATAGTTGACCTTTCATATGGCTTCTTCTAAATTCTTGGGTTCATCAAATTGAATTTTATCCTTGTAGAAGGATGACAACCCCCTCAAAAATCTTTGAATTTTGACCTTCTAATCTCTAATGAATCTCACATACCTAAGAAGTTCCAAGAAATTTTTCTTGTATTCATTCATAGTCATGCTCTCAAGTTTGAGTTAAAATAACTCTTACATCTTCTTGTCATAATATTGATCTAACAAGTACTATTGCTGAAAAATATTTCTTGAACTGCTTCCAAGAAATTATTTTCTCATCAAGGTGTTTAAATTGCTTCAGCCAATCCCTCTGTTGTTACTCAGAACTGAATTTGGGTTGCATGCAAATCATTCCCAAGGCAACCTCGAACCACTTTGGATTGGAAGTTGTCCCTCCCAACCCAAGAGGGATCTTTCGAATAATGTCACAATATGATCATCAGTAAGCGTGAAATGGTGGGCAAATTTATGGGTAAATGATAGTTTTGGATTTTTAAAGTTTGGGGTTGGACCAGGAAAACAATCCATTGGGCATGGAGTCAAGTGAAAACCAAAGAAAAGAGATAATAGTAGTAATCATATAACTTGCGGAAAATGAGGCAAAGTAAGTCTATCTTTCAGCAATTGATAATCATGATGTAGTAGCAGAAAAAGAAAAGGAAAAGGCCATCACAATGAAAGCATCTATCGAGGATGAATTTTCACTACAACTTTAGAGGAAAACAACAGAAGGCTGATAACTATATGCAAAGCACTTATCTTGAGTGAATTTTGACCAGTCACCATAGAAACGCAAAACATATATATCAACTGTGTGTAAGGAGCATATAAAATGAATTCCAAACAAATTTTAACTCAGTTGAAAAAGGAAGAGATAGACAATATGATAATGACAACAGAAAGAACATACTGAAAGAATCAACCCTGATGAATCTCACAATATCAAGTGAACATGTCTTCTGTATTACTCCATTCCAGGTTTACAAAATAACTCAGCTTACAAAAGGAGCCCCTCTTCAAAAGAGGTTTTTCCCCCAGCCCCCACCTTTTGTTCAGCCTCCTCCAACCATTATTTAACTAATCTCACCCTCTCAATACGTTACATAACTCAGTCTTTAAAAGAAATAATCTAAAACAAACGGTTTTCCTTCTTGGAATTCTGCGACTACCAGATGCTCTACCAGCTTCTTTAAACTGTTACTAATCATTTTGACAAGTGGTGTATGGATGATCCATTTGTATGATTGAACTTTAATGCTGAGTGTCATTGCTTTACAAACCGTTGGGAGGTCATTGTAAAGGAAATGTCTACTGTGAAAACAATAAATTCACTTGGAAGCCAAATCGTAATTTCATAATCTCTATCTTCACATTCTAGAGAAATCCCCAACTGTCTTTGCAAGTGGACATGGATTTCTATGGGGCAGGATAGTTTAGCCGAAAAGTATTCCCCAGAAAATCAAAAAGCCACCTAACAATGTAACTACACCAGCATTGATAGAAGAACCCGACGCTTTTTCATTGTTTGAATGGGACTGCGGCTTCTGCATGCGTGAGAGGGAACCACAGTAAAGAGCATTGCTAGGTAGAGGCAACTCAATTTTGTTATTGATCTCTGGATTCACAACCCTTACATATGTTTCCTGACCTAGATACTAGGCATCTAGGTTTTCAACACGGAGATTCCACATGCCAATCATTGTCAAGAGATACTAGAATTGTTGTCCAAGCATTGGGGAAAACTTGCGCTATGGAACGAGCCACTCCATCCCATTTGTTATAATTTCCTCTGTTGTTTTCAGTCCAATCCCCATCGTCCATCCCGACAATGAAAAAAGCATAGCCATCCATGTGATAGCTTTGGACAGTTGTATCATTATTCTGTAGAATGATTTCCATGAATCCTCTATAGGTGCCATTAATTATCGAGGTATCAAGCTTTGGTGGCCTATTCATTTGTGCATTCGAAAAATCAAGTTTGAAGACTCCAGTTAGATTATAATGATCAACAAGCATAAGTGGAGTTGCAAGAGCTTGGTAAGAGATCCAATTCAAAGTGCAACGTCGTTTCCCATTGATCAACTCTGGTGGCTTGTTTTTCAACACAAAGACCTAAGTGACATTGATCTGTTCGTATTTGAAAGACCCTTGTGGATTAGGCCTAGCAGCCCCGGCGGATACATTCCACCTGATAGATATTTCCCGGTTCATAGAGAAGTACTTGTCATAGTAATCATCTGGACCATCTGGAAGAGGCCCTTTTGCCTCACCTTTAGAATTGGAATAATGCAGTATCACCACACCCGCGACATTTGACCAAATAGTGGTATTAACGAAGCAAGCACTTGCCACCATGTAATAATCACTGCTTGCGTTTTGGTCCATTGTTACCAAGAATGAGTAAGACTGACCAACATGAATATCCAAGTTCGTGTAATTTTGTTGTGATGCATAGGACCCTCCTGTCTCCATAAGCAGAATATTATGATTCTGGATTCTGAAGTTCAAAGAAGTTGAAATCCTAACATTGTGTACCCTGCTGCGATAGGTTTTCCCAGGCTGAACATTGCATGTCTCACACTCAATACCACTGGGGACTGAATTATTGTAATGGTAGAGCCTGTTCCCATTAAAGAGCACTCCATCAGGCATTCCAAGGTCCTTTCCAGCATCAAGGGTTGCTCGCAGATCTTTGTGACTCCTTGTATGCCAGTCACCAATAAAGATTGTCAAATCTTCATCCGGAGTTCCAAAGGGAACAGAAATCATAGCACAATTGTTCACAATAACACCTCCAAACCCTCCTACGTGAGTATACTACGGATTTGAGTCTAAAAAAATCATTGCACAACTCATCAATGAGATCCGTAGAGTGAAACGACTGTGCACTTGCGCTTGGCTTTAGTGACTCGTGTATTGGACCGGAGTCTCGAATTTTGGGTTTTCGGAGTAAAAGAGGAGAAGCTCATTCATTTAAAACTCTAAGTCGATCGAATCTATGAAATAGAGCTTGGCTATTGTTATTCATACGATTTCTGGGTATGTATCACACTTCTTCCAGGTATTCTCGTGGATTATGTCTTTGGATTTTTTTGTGCATTGTCTCGTGACTTGGCCTTAGATGGATAGTTGAGAAATTTGGGCGAAAGTGCCTAAGTAAGTTAAAAAAATTTCAATATCTGTTACAACATAGGATCCATCTAGAGATGGCACTTTCCCGTAGAGTGCCAAGAACAGTAGACCAGGTGCCTTCATCCATTGGGTGACCTAATGCGAAAGATGTAACCTGTACCCTGTGCCACCTTATTTACTGAGAACAAGTAACCAGATTGAGTGACCGCATTTTTTCGGTGAAACCAATCAAGGAGCTAGATGACGGACTACGACAAGATTTCTTCTCCGATCTGATAGTCAGAATGGGAACAGAGCAAACCAGCACACTGACTGAGAATATCTCCACCATCTATGAACATTAAGAAACTCACCGCCATGGTAGCCTCTAACAGGGCTGCAAAAGGATCGCTAAAAGCAAAATCAACGTGTTCATCAACGCTTTCACAATTTAGAAAATTTTGATATACTTCCCAAAGTGGCCGCCTCCATTCATGTTACATGAATGTTTAAGGGGAACGTTCAACAAGACTTGAATAATCATATATATCTGAACATGTCTTCTCAACGAAAATTCTTTGAGAAAATGCTTCATTTTGATTTGAATAAATGTCTAAAGACTTCTTTTTAGGAAGCGCTATGTTATTGGTCTTGAGCTTAAAACCGTAATACTTGTGCAAGGCGGCCATAGCAGCCTCATATCCTCCTCTGTAGTGTTTATATTTAACGAGCAATTTATACTGCTCTTGTACTTCATCAATCTCAATAAGGAGTTTCTCTGAACGCATTAACTTCTCTTCTTGACTAAACATATGACATAACTTTGAATAGGTAGATAAAGGGGAGCGAAAATTTTCATACCTATGATGCTTGAATTCTATATCAATCCACCTCATGAGATTATGAATAGAAACGAGGTCTTCAACCAACCTTTGCTGCGAAGTGTCCCGCCAGATTGCTACAAGATTTTATCTTTTCTTCCATTGTCAAGGAAACATATCTTCTTAAATTCTGATTTAATAAAACTTGTACGCCCAAATGAATTACTCTTTTCAAATACAATCACCAAGTTGTATAACTACGTAAGGATCACTTATTCCCTTGATGTTCTATTTGATGAAGCGCAAGGACGGGAAGTTGAACTTGCCAGATTGGCAGGGCACCATGAAAGTCGTAATTTTGAGTTCTCCTGCCAGTGAAATCACCATCGAAAACTTTTAATGGAGTCGCCAGAGTATGTGCAACCAACATTTGCCTATGATCGGCTGCTCAACCAAGACTTAGGACTATAAAAATGTCATTCTCCCAGGGATAGATATCAACTTCAATTTTCCGGCAACGGCGCCAAAATGTTGTTACTCGGAACTGAATTTGGGTTGCATGAAAATCAATCCCGAGGCAACCTCGAACCACTTTGGATTGGAAGTTGCTGCTCCCAACCCGAGTGGGATCTCTTGAATAATGTCACAATATGATCATCAGTAAGCGTGAAATGGTGGGTAGATTTATGGGTAAATGATAGTTTTGGATTTTTAAAGTTTGGGGTTGGACCAGGAAAACAAACCATTGGGCATGGAGTCAAGTGAAAACCAAAGAAAAGATATAATAGCAGTAATCATATAACTTGCGGAAAATGAGGCAACGGAAGTCTATCTTTCAGCAATTGATAATCATGATGTAGTAGCAGAAAAAGAAAAGGAAAAGGTCATCACAGTGAAAGCATCTATCAAGGATGAATTTTCACTACAACTTTAGAGGAAAAAAACTGAAGGTTGATAACTAGATGCAGAGCACTTATCTTGAGTGAATTTTGACTAGTCACCATAGAAACGCAACACATATATATCAACTGTGTGTAAGGATCATATAAAATGAATTCCAAACAAATTTTAACTTAGCTGAAAAAGGAAGAGATAGACAATATGATAATGACAATAGAAAGAACATACTGAAAGAATCGACCGTGATGAATCTCACAATATCAAGTGAACACGTCTTCTGTATTACTCCATTCCGGGTTTACAAAATAACTCATCTTACAAAAGGATCCCCTCTTCAAAAGAGGTTTTTCCCCCAGCCCCCCCCTTTTCTTCAGCCTCCTCCAACCATTATTTAACTAATATCACCCTCTCAATACGTTACATAACTCAGTCTTTAAAAGAAATAATCTAAAATAAACGGTTTGCCTTCTTGGAATTCTGCGACTGCCAGATGCTCTGCTAGCTTCTTTAAAGCGTTACTAATCATTTTGACAAGTGGTGTATGGATGACCCCTTTGTATGATTGAACTTTAATGCTGAGTGGCATTGCTTTACAAACCGTTGGGAGGTCATTGTAAAGGAAATGTCTACTGTGAAAACAATAAATTCACTTGGAAGCCAGATCGTAACTTCATAATCTCTATCTTCACACTCTAGAGAAATCCCCAACTGTCTTTGCAAGTGGACAGGGATTTCTATGGGGCAGGATAGTTTAGCTGAAAATCATTCCCCAGAAAATCAGAAAGCCACCTAACAATGTAACTATACCAACATTGATAGATGAACCCGACGCTTTTTCATTGTTTGAATGGGACTGCGGCTTCTGCATGCGCGAGAGGGCACCACAGTAAAGAGCATTGCTGGGCAGAGGCAACTCAGTTTTGTTATTGATCTTCGGATTCACAACCCATACATATGTTTCCTGACCTAGATACCCGACATCTAGGTTTTCAGCACAGAGATTCCACATGCCAATCATTATCAAGAGATACTAGAATTGTTGTCCAGGCATTGGGGAAAACCTATGTTGTGGAACAAGCCACTCCATACCATTTGTTATAAGTTCCTCTACTGTTTTCCGTCCAATCCCCATAGTCGATCCCGACAACGAAAAAATCATATCCATCCATGTGATAGCTTTGGACAGTTCTATCATTATTCTATAGAATGATTTCCATGAATCCTCTATAGGTGCCATTAATTAGCGAGGTATCAAGCTTTGGTAGCCTATTCATTTGTGCATTCGGAAAATCAAGTTTGAAGACTCCGGTTAGATTATAACGATCAACAAGCTTAAGTGGAGTTGCAAGAGCTTGGTAAGAGATCCCATTCAAAGTGCAACGTCGTTTCCCATTGATCAACTCTGGTGGCTTGTTTTTCAACACAAAGACCTGAGTGACATTGATCTGTCCATATTTGAAAGACCCTTGTGGATTAGGCCTAGCAGCCCCGGCGGATTCATTCCAACTGATAGATCTTGCTTGGTTCATAGAGAAGTACTTGTCATAGTAATCATCCAGACCATCTGGAAGAGGCCCTTTTGCCTTACCTTTAGAATTGGAATAATGCAGTATCGCCACACCCACGACATTTGACCAAATAGTGGTATTAACAAAGCGAGCACTTGCCACCATGTAATAATCACTTCTTGCGTTCTGGGCCATTATTACCAAGAATGAGTAAGACTGACCAACATGAATATCCAAGTTTGTGTAATTTTGTTGTGATGCATAGGACCCTTTTGTCTCCACAAGCAGAATATTATGATTCTAGATTCTGAAGTTCAAAGAAGTTGAAATCTCGACATTGTGTACCCTACTGCGATAGGTTTCCCCAGGCTGAACATTGCATGTCTCACACTCAATACCACTGGGGACCGAATTATTGTAACAGTAGAGCCCATTCCCATTAAAGAGCAGTCCATCAGGCATTCCAAGGTCCTTGCCAACATCAAGGGCTACTCGCAGATCTTTGTGACTCCTTGTATACCAGTCACCAATAAAGATTGTCAAATCTCCGTCCGGAGTTCCAAAGGGAATAGGAATCATAGCATGATTGTTCACAATAACTCCTCCAAACCCTCGTGCGTGAGTATACTGCGGATTTGAGTCTAAAAAAATGGTTGCACAGCTCATCAATGAGATCCATAGAGTGAAACGGCTGTGCACTTGCGTTTGGTTTTAGTGACTCGTGTATTGGACCGGAGTCTCGACTTTTGGGTTTTCGAAGTAAAAGAGGAGAATCTCATTCATTTAAAACTCTAAGTCGGCCGAATCTCCGAAATAGATCTCGGCTAATGCTATTTGTGCGATTTCTGGGTATGTAGCACACTTCTTCCGGGTCTTCTCGTGGAGTCTGTCTTTGAATTTTTGTGTGCGTTGTCTTGTGACTTGGCCTTTGGTGGATAGTTGAGAAATTTGGGCGAAAGTGCCTAAGTAAGTTCGGAAATTTTCAATATCTGTTACAACACCCTCCACAAAGATGTCTTTTCTTTAAGGTGGTGTATTGCAATTTTGGCTTCTACATTCGATGAGTAATCATGTAACTAGAAATATCTCTTCATTCCCATCAACCATGCTTCTATATCTTCTCCTTTCTTGTTTTATCCATCGAAAGATGGTGGCTTGATCTTCCTAAGGTCCCCTTGCAAGATATGTTATCCATGTCTCCTTCTCTTATGTCTGATAGGAGACATACTTGGGCTTCTTTCTTACACTGGGGAATGATGATGTTGATTCCTACTAATACTCCTTGACCATCTAGATCCTCCATTATCATGTATCCTATCATGAGATATAGAAGTTTCTACTTTCCTAGCACCATCTTCTTGCTTTGTGCCCAAATATTTGTTGAATTGCTTCTGTAACATATTTAGGATTTGTAGTATCTCCTCATGACCTTTCATGATACTTTCATTATCGACTCTAAAGCTATGCATTTCTCTTTGCAGGGTTCTCATAGTTACATGCTCATGCTCATGTTTCTTCCATTAGACTCGATATCAACATTACCCATGCAGACATATGATTTCTTATATGTGGTTGTAAGACCCTTGTGCATCATCTTTGTATGTAGTTCTCATATAGGAACTACATTTCGTTTTCCCGTATCTTTAATTCTGCAAGAATGTGCATGCAATAATTGTTGTTCAAATTAAGCATATTACAAAATATTTATTAATTAACTTACATGTCATTATTCATTTCAAATTATAAATAATATAAATGCATTATTCCAAGATCTGATGCCTTAAATATATTCTTGTCTGAAACAACTCTCCAATCGTTGTACTCGTGCCTCATTCTGCATTTTTGAGCCAAAAGTTACAACATTCACATGCTACAATTTCCACCTCGTTAATGCTATAGATTTACTTCATTAATTTCTAAGAAAATTTTAGCACTCAAATAAAAATTATGGGTGGACATACATCTCCTCCTCCTCGATACCCTTCCAATTACTATTTGTTTTCTCAATTTAGCTATGAGTTGAAAGTTATGGTCTAGAGAAGTTTTGACTTTTTTTCCCTAGTTATCCATGTATGCTACATGAGTCTTCTTTCTCTTCATGCACATTTTTACATACCGAAATATGGCTCCATGGTTGTATTTTATGGTTCATAATCTTTCCATAGACTGCTCCTGTGCCCCAAATAGACTTCTAAGAAAGGAGTTATGCCCTCTGGAAGTAATTTGGTGCCAAAATTTCACCTTAACTATTTCAGTTGTAACTTTCTCATATGAGTTATATTTCGCACCCATAATAGCTTGTTGGATAACTCTTTTCGAGTTATTTGATCTAAGTTACAAAGACAAAGTGTACCTTGGTACACTCAGTTCTCATGGGTTTTGATTACCTAAAAATGTTGTTTAGGGCCTCAAAATCACCTCGCAAGATCATGACCTTCAAAAATCCAAAAATTTCAAAACAAATCATGTAAAATTGATTGTTTTATTGTTATAACAACCCTTTAAATATGAGCCATTGATCTCAAATCAAGTGAAATCTTAGTCGTTTATCCCAACTCCATCGGCGATCGACGATTCTCACTACCAAACCAAACTTGTCTGTGAATCTCCTCGATGCATGATCATTGGCCATCAACCATCGATTATTTCTCCTAGAAAACAATTGCAATACCTTGTTAAACCATCCAATCCAACCGTCCGCCCTCGTCCTTCACTGACCCCCGTTGACTAACGAAACACTTCTCTAGTTCCTCCAACCTAACCATCGACCATCGACCATTGTTGATTTTCAATGGAATATGAAACACTTTAAGAACTCTCCCACCCATCGGCCATCAACCATTCTTATTGATTGACAAAAACACTTCTCTAATTTTGTCAACCCGCCTGTTGGCCATTGACCATTTCTTTGGCTGATGTGGAAATTGTTCAAGTGGCCTAGCACATGGATGTTGATGTGACCTGGCATGTCATTGTGAGATATTGACTTGGCTGACATGGAAACTAATAACATGGTCCTCTACATCAATGTGCATGTTGCATGGCACCTCATCCTTCTCTTTTCCTCATCGACCATCGAGCATTTCCCTGACCATTTACCATTGGTCATCATTGATTCCCATCAGCAGCCAAAATAATTTTTCAATCTACTCGAACCGACCATCGGTTGTTGGTCGTTGGCCACTTCCATTGGCAACCAAAATACTTTTCGAATCCTTTTCGCCCGACCATCAGTTGTTGGTCGTCGATGACTTCCGTTAGAAACCAAAACACTTTTTCAATCCGACCAACTCAATCATCAACCATTGGTCATTGATGACTTTCGTTGGCAACCAAAATACTTTCCAATCTGGTTGACCTAACCATCAATCATCAAGCGTCGGTGTTTTCCTTTGGCCAACTCCAACACTTCAAAAATTTTCGACCAATATCCGATTAATCTAGGTTGTCAATATATTATTCTAATTGATCTCTCATGTCCATCTACTCCACTTTGAAAACCTATGAATATAATTTTTTTCATTAATCGACCCCAACCTCTAAACGACCAAAAATGAATCTAGACCGTTGATTTGATCCATTTTTTAAACAACCAAAAATGAATCTTGACTGTTGGTTTCATCCTTTTTCCAAATGGATGAAAACGAATCCTAGCCATTGATTTCTCAGACCTTATCAACCTTTGAAATCCCTATAAATATTTAAATTTATCAAAATGAATCTAGACCATCGATCTCGAGATCGAACATTATCTCGGTCGTCAATTCTTCAAACTCTTAACAACTTTTTCGGCCTCCGCTAAAATGTGAATTTCGACCTTGCAGGTCGAGTCTAACTATGTAATTTGGTTGATTGATTCCATTTAACATATTAGACCGTTCTAAGGCATTTAAATCATGGATTTTTCTCACGAATTTGGGGATTTCTATTTGGTTATCAACATTTCCCCCCAAATTCATCACAGATCTAAATTTGTGACAACGAATTTTCCCAAATTTGCACTGGTTCTTGGCCCATATAGATAGGGTATTGAACTTAAGCTCTGATACCACTCTGTAACGTATCCAACCCCTGGTTGGATCACGTCACTAGCTAAAATGCCCCAAACAAAATTTATGATACTAATTCTAAATGTAGAAAATAACATACACAACATAATATTCAAGCTTACATAATGGGCCCTACTAATTAAAACATAAATGCAATTTCTCCACTGTGTAGTGCAACAATTAAATGCATCATTATGTTCACAACAAGAAATAATAACCAAATATGTCTCAGAGTAAATTGAACAGTTCAATTATATCAACATTATACATGAATAAATATAACAAATAGAAAACTTATCTTATAAAATGTGTAACCCACTACAGAGGACAGACGTTCCCCCCAACCGTAGGATTATTGTTCTAGATCTCAACAATAAGCCACCCCTGAGATGGGGCTACAAATCCACAAGAGACGGTGGTCCCTAAGGATGGCTAATGTCCCCATCTCAAAAGTCAATTCTCAAAGAAAATTTCAGTCCACCAACTCTCTTCTCCTCAACCTGCACAACCCAAGGGATGGAATCCCCCTTCACTACTCAAAATTCATTCAGGCCTTTCAAATCCCATCTAGGGCTGCCAACACAAGTTGGACAAGAATTCTACTTGTTGGGACATCATGAATTCTACATCTGCAACACGAATTCTCCCAATAACAAAATGCATGCTTCCTTGGCAAATTTCGAACTTCATGTTACTCCCAGGCATGGAACCTCTTTCTCCATGAATGTTCATCTCCAAATAGTTGTAAAACTTATCTACAACAACTACCCTCAAGCTTCAACATTCAAAACTCCATTGTTTGTCGGAAAAATTCATGTTAAAATTGTTTTTTATTCAAAAACGTGAATGTGCAACTCTAGTCTCCTACCCATATGAATTTCCTCTCTTTGTTTTGCTTGCTTGACTTGCACTCTTCCTCAAGATGATTGTACTTAGCCCCCATAGCTCTCAATAACTATGGGATGTGCCTCTCACACTCACTCACTTACATGAATTCAATGATTGAACTCTAGAACACTCAACAACTAATGAAAGTTTCATGGTAAGGATAATTTAGAAGGAAATATGAAATGGGTTTTGGTTTAATAGACATGGGTAAACTCTTGCCCCCATTGGACCCCTTCCCTCTCTTTTGGATACATATCCCTTGAATCTTTGTCCTTGTCCATCTACAGTTGGTGATACCTTTTGTTCATTATATTAAATTTACATCATTTACATATTACATCACTTTGGCTCCCAGCCATACGTTACATTTACAATATATGTCGCTAGTTTGGGGTTTGAAAATGAGGATGTTAAACCAAATAAAGTGCTTCTAAAGTGGGGAATTTTCAACATATTCAAGTATTACATTAAGAGAACATAGCATTTCATTGTTGGATATGACATCTCCCTTTAAAAGCTATATGTCCTCAAGCATGTGCTCATCCTCTTATAAAAAATTATCAAAAACAAAATTCAAAATCTAGAATTTTCCAAAAAATGAAGATGATCACAATGAGGAACAACAATCATATGTGTTGATAGTAGAATCCATTCCTCCTTCGAGAAACAATGTTGAAGACATGGATACCAATCTTCCCTACTTGAAGGAATGAGTTGTTCCTGAAGCCTATTTAGGTGGCACAAAGAGACTTCATGAATCTGATCATCCAATTCAGATAAACAATTAGTTTCCTCTATGAATCATGATATACTACCTCCTCACCTATAGTTAGTTTTTGTGGATCCTTCTTCAATGAAATGGTTAGAGGTTAAAAAGAAGAAGTGGAAAAGGGAAGAATTGATTAATATTTTGTAAAGGATAAGAAATGATATGTATATTAGATGTGTATTTTCCTTTATGTACTCATATATGTAAGTGCAGTTTTGTATATATACTCTCGTAACTGTTCATAGCACCTATACTTTTTCTTATGTATTGTGCGATGTACATCTTTAAAATGTAATTTATTCTCTCAATAAATATAAATTACATTTTTTTTTCTTGGAAAAAGGTATTCCTTTGGCTATCTATTTGTAAATGTCCCGTGAGACAGCGCGGTTGGTAATGACAAGTACCTTTCTCCAAGTGTTGGGAGGAGGTCTTGAGATCAAATCCGGTTGGGTCTCTGGGACGAATTGTAATGGCTGCTTGTGATGTAAATGATTTATATCTCTAATATAAATCGAGTTAATTTCTCATTGAAAAAATAACCAAAATTGTGACGAGTTTGATCTGTTACCAACACCAACGAAATCTTGGATTTGAAAATCACTCAATACAAATTGCCATAATCTTGGATTTGAAAATCACTCAATACAAATTGCCATTGCCCGATTATAAGATTGTATTATTGAACTTTTAAAGATATTATTGATAGCATTTCAGACTACACTCTTGGAACTGAATACTGAAATACATTTATACAAAAATTATGGCTAACCATCGATTTCTTTTTTTAATATTTTAGATATTCGCGATTCAGTAAAGTTCATTCCAACAAATATTTGTCATTCAATAAAGTTCATTCCAACTTCTTTCCAACTTTGCGAATATATTTCTCTTCACCTAATGCAAAATGCCTTTTGCTCAATGCCTTTTCACTTACTGTCTTTATTAAATCCCTACATTTAATCTCTTATTGCCACGATTTTTGATATGCAGTTGGTTTATTTCAATTTTCATGTCATTGTCTGTACTAAGTCGCTGCATTTAACTTCTCGCTATTGGCACACCATATATTCTGCAATTAATTTATTTCATTGCAATCATGTCAAAAGAGTTGTTATTTATTTCTGATTATTGAAATTATAAAAAAAAAATAAAAAATTGAAAGATATTAATATTAAAAAAATTGAGTAAATATACTTATAAAAAAAACTTAAAAAAATAAATAAATTTAATAATAATTTAAAATAATTTTAATTAAAAATGTTATTGAATTAGATTATAAATATTTAATTAAAATATTGATTTTTATATTTATATTTATAAATGATACTGATTTATATTATATAAATTGAAATGATGGGATGATAAGATTTTTTATTTTTACAATTTGTTGGCTATGTTAATTTAAATACCTAATTACTTGGAATTGTGTCAGAACTTGTCAAAGTTAATGGTAGAGATATATTTAAAAGTAAACCTGTTATAATTATAAATGTTAAATATAATTTAAGTTTATGTATATATAATTATATTTAATGAATTTTAGAAAAGATTATAAAAATGTGAATGAAGAAATAAATGTATATGTAAGTGTTATATTTAAATGTGATTTAGGAAAATAAATATCACCAATGTGTTATGAGATGAGTTTGTGGTTTTGAGTTTAGCTTAGATGTTTGAGAGACATGATTGTTATTTTTTTCACTAGATTCAATTCCCACAAATTATATGTTCATCTCTTAACTAGTATATCATTAATGACTTTTAATTGTTAAATCAATTATCACTAAACTAAAATGTTAATTATATGAGATTTATTGTAAAGGATTTGAATTTATTGTAATAATGTGATTAGTATATTTTACAATTATATTTTAAAAGTGTATAATTTTAATTATATAAGATTTATTGTAAAGGATTTGAATTTATGGTAATAATGTGATTGGTATATTTTACAATTATATTTTAAAAGTGTATAGCGTTTTATATAGTTAAAAAATTTGTTTGATTTTATTAATAATCTATTATGTTTAATATCATAATGTTGTTTTAAAAGAATTATATTTCCCTTAATTAATTTTAATAATTTGTTTTACTTTAGTAATTTTTTTTTTGGTGTGAAAGTTTATAATAATTATTTATGGTTATGAAATGTTAACATAAATTCTATAAATAATGATATATAAATTTCTTAATATTGAAATCCATTATTTATGTGTTTAAATAGTAAATTGGGTAAAAGCTTTATGTGTGTTGTGATATTGTTATTTCAAAATTTGTTTAAAAATTCCTATAAGATTGTTATAAAAATTCCTATAGACTAGATTTATGAAAAGAATTGCTATGAAAATTCATTTACTAAAAAACTATTATCATTAAATATCAAGTCATTTGAAATCTATATTCATGATTCCATTGTGTTTTTTTTTTTGTAAGTTAGTATATAGTATTACTTTCTTAAAAAAATGTAACGTACATACATATTGAATACCTCTAGCAGGGTCATTATGGAAGAAAACCAACCCATCATACCCATTGATCAAGCCTATCGGTGCCCCGAGGGGTCCAAAAACTAAAATATTCTTAGGGATATATGTTGTCTAAACAATTTAAATGAACTAATAGCTTCCCATGAATTGTAAGAAGTAAGCTAGGACCAACACTTCGACTGAAACTGAAAACTATGATAAGAAGACAAGTATTCATGATGTAGAACCTGTCCCTGTTGAGAAGAACTCGTTGGTGAGAGAGGAATGGGATCAGAGAGAGAAGGATGACATCCTGAGGAATCATTCCTGGAGCTTATCACTGAATAAGTGTGCATGCTTATAGCATGCATGATCCAAGAGAGATGAAGGTGGAGTTGTTCCATACAAAATTTTAATTATGTTATCTCATTGCACATTTCAAAGATAAGAATGAGTAGAGTTTCTCTGGAGAGAGAGTTGAGGGAAGATTGAGTAGAGTTTCTCTGGAGAGGGAGTTGAAGGAAACAAAGGGTTTTGAATGTAGAGCTTACATACTAGTGTGAGATGAGTCAAAGGGAGATGAAGATTCTAGATTGTTCTCTAACCCATTAGGAGAAGCAATGTGGATGTTAGGATATTCTGAAGGTGGCACACGGTCGATATATATAACCTAAAGTATGCAAATTTCTCAACGACCAGAAAACCCCACGTCCCCATGGATTCTGGATCAGTATGGGCGCTAGGAGCATGGGGAAGAGAATTCCGAGACACACGACTAGTGAAATTGTACGAAGACCCAATTTCATTTCATCGAGCATTCAACTTTCAACAAGAGGATTGAGAATGCTCTTGCATCTTGGGAAAGAAAATGGAAGAGAGTTTGGCAATCCCTTTATGATGAGTGATCACCGGAGTTGAGGCGAAACGTATAACACAAACAAAGGAATTTCACGATAGCCAAATATTATCAATGATGCCCTCCAAAAATCCTAATGGCCGGCCCATATTGAGAAATGGAGGATGCTGAATTAATGTCGGCATCGCTGAGATCGAAGGATAGTAATGAACTTTAACTGCCCTAGTACTAGAATCCACCTGAATTGCTGGCTTTTCACACGTCTAATGATCTAGTTGGTACTACATAATAACCTCGCCATGATTGCACCTTTCCAATGGAGGAATGTGTTGAAGAGTGTGCTTCCAACTGGCACAACATCCATGGAGTTTGAGAAAAGACATCATTAGGATGACACCCCATCCAAGATAGAATTTTCTCTACTTGACAGGATGATATATTCCAAAAGAACTCGATGGAGAGGTGACTAAGAGGAGTTGCAATCCAAATCATAATCTTCCATGTTTACACCAATATTAGCTAATTTGTTTTCCACCTTGTTGGCCTCTCTGCGCACATGCGAGGGGATGAGAACAGTGTGGTTGAGGAGTTCAAAGTTTCTGAGAAGACGCCATTTAGGGAGATTTTTGTTGGATCTGATCCATTGATGAGATGTGTTAGAAGAGACAAAACAATCTATGAGTTGCCTTCTACAACTAGCTTGTGAAACCCAAGAGAGGTGGTAGTATGGATGCCCTTGGTAAGATCCCATAGCTCAACAATTTTATTGGTGTCATTACTCAAACTACTAGCAAAAATATAGAGAATTATCCCATTTTCATCTCTCAAGACTACACCATACTCGACAGGTCCTAGAATTCCCTTAGAATCTCCATCAATGTTTAGCTTCACAAATATCATCATGGGAGGTCTTTGCCATGAACAAGGACTAATAATGGAGGTTATGCGAGTTATCTGTGGGGTCAATGTTGAGGAGAGGAAGAGGTTCCATTTTTGGAGAATGGGTTTTTCCCTTATGTCACATTTGAAATCTTCTTCCATCCACTTTGAAATTCAGGTTGTTTCCAATATGTAATCATGTATTTTTCTCCAAATATGATCCCATTGCATATGGGTGGATATGAATACTTTTATGTTGCACTCCTTCCAAAGTAAACCGGGAAAAAGTTTCCAAATGTGATTCAGAATGGGGTTCTTAAAGGCTTGAGTTCTCCATCTCGATAGATTATCGTATAAGTTGTCCCTATGTCTATCCAAAATGTGCATTATTCATGATTCCATTTTAAATTTTCACTTTAGGAATCCAATTTTATAGTTTTTGAATATGATATTAACACTTGTCAAGTGTCAATTTGGTATTTTGAAATAACTTATTTTGACCTATCTCTAGAGAGTGCTAGACTGAAATTAATCATAATTTAATCAAGTGGTGACAGACTTACAATCTAAGGTGAAATCGTGTGGTTTGAATTTTTGATATATCTAATTTTATACGATAGTCTAATGTTCACCTACACCTTGAAGTCACTATATTTATCATTTATATCAATCCATTCTTATTTATAAAGGGTAATTGATTCATCCTCTTTTTGTTGATTATATATTTTTAGTACACACTTAGACTCATGTCAAATCTTGATTTAGTCAATAATTTAACAAAATTAAGTCAATAATTTAAATATTATAAAAAGATAATTAAATACTAATTAAATGATTAAAGGTTCAGAGAAAAATTGATTAAGAGTATTTAAATTGAATGTAAATCAAAGGTTAAAGGAAAACTAAGGTATAAATTACCCGGGGCTCAAATTAGAAAAAGAGGGGGGAGGGGGGGAGTTGTAGTTTAGAAACTTAAAAAGTAAAGATTTTGGATAAGAGGATAAGGGAGGTGAAAATTGACAAGGAAAAGGGGAGAGGGGATCCAAAGAATGGAGAAAAAATTTAAGTTTAATGCGTGAGGTGATGAGCAATAAGCGTCCAATATTGGATGATTTTATACCCATATTCATGGTTAAAAATGCTTGCATGTCTTTAAATTTCCATAACTTTGCAAATTTTGTGAGATGAGTAATACGATGTTGAGGCCAAGATTATGGTTTGGTCAAAATAGATTAAATGTTTACATTTAAAATAGTGTTCAACAACAGTTGATTTAGGGATGTGATTGTGGGTTGTGTCAGCTATGTGATCTTTAAGATAGGATTTGAAGGATTTCCCAATTTGGTTAGTGTATGATTTACCACAACAAGAAGGAATTTGGTAAATTTCTGAGCGAAGCATTGGGTCAGATATAATATCTTTTGTGAATCTCGAGGATTGCTTCAACGTTTCGAAGGGTTTGAAGCAGGGATGATTTTAGGGGATAAATTTCGCCCATGGGCT
>JZKD02S2159271.1:342597-352695 GCA_000966675.3 Picea glauca
TATTTTTACAAAAATATCGCCAATCATTTATAGTTGGCATATGAAGGATTAGTAAGATTCGCCAAGGTTTCTACATTTTAAAATAAATTTCCATCCTTAAAATCATCCCTAGTTTGAAGATGGTTTTTTTATTTGTTTTAACAATAATTATGGATATGTGACTATTCATGCCTTGGTTGTAGGGAAAAAAAATGAGAGATAGGGGTGGGGAAGAAGAGGAAGAGTTGTTCGATTTAATCTTCAAGACTAAGAAAAATGATTTGTTGATTTGAGATCTTATGTAGCCATTGGGAAAATAGGCCTTAGTTAGGTGGGATTTTTCCTTCTCAAGGAATTACGGATCTGATATTTGGATGGATCGAGTAACTAGGGTTCTGAGGATAGAATTTTTTTTTATCAAGATGATGATGGGATTGGGAATTGAGGTATATGTCAGTGTGGATCTTTTCCGATGAACTTGGTGGGTAATGGAACCATTACGGAGGAAATAGATAAGAACATATAGAAATGGAAGGGTATTATCCTTTTTCATTTCCATTGTGAATTAAATATGGGGGGGAATTATATTTATGTGGTTAAAGAAGGAATTTAGTGAGGAGAGACCATGGGACCAGACAATGAAAGCGCCATCAATGAATCTAAACCAAAATTTAGGTTTGATATGAAATTTGTGTAAGGCTAAGGATTCAAAGTGCTCCATGAAAATGTTAGCTACCATGGGGGATAAGGATGACCCCATGGTTGCACCTTCGATATGTTTGTATCATGTACCTTTCAAGGTGAAGAGAGTAGAGGTCATGAATATTTCAATTAGGTTAAGGGTTTCAAGGTCCACCATCTTGGATATTAGGTCTAGAGTTTCATGGATAGAAATCTTGGTAAATAAAGAGACAAAATTGAAATTGATCATTAAGTCATGGTAATCAAGTTGAAGATCATGTGTTTCATGAATAAAATCAAAGGAGTCTTAAATGAAGTAGGAAGTTTTCCCACTGAAGCATTTAAGTTTGAAAAATAGAAAGAAGGCAAGGCATGATTAATTATCATAGTCAAAACAAAAACCCTAGTGGCAAAAGAAGGCATGATTCTATAATACCTTACTTATCCAACTCTTTAGATAACCTTTTCTCTACATATCATAGCAATATGGCTTCATCCAAATATATCAAAGTTACATAAGTTTATTGATTACATTTGGTAAGTGATCTAGGTGGATAATAGTGGCCACCCACCTATTCCACTAATTTGGAGCGGTTTCACGTCTAGGAAGTTTTTCTACAATTTTTTGTGTCCCAAACATCTGGGGTCATTTTGAGGCCCTAAATGATGTTTTCTTAGACCAAAAATGTCTAGCATGTAGCTAAAGGTGGATTTTAGGCAAAACAGAATATGTACTCTTCAGTTATATCTTTATTATGGTGTACTGAGAACCCCAAATGGAGAACGTATGCAAAAAAAAATGCCTCAAGAAGTTGACATATCAACTAACCACATCAGGGCCCACAAACCTTTGGTGTGTCATCTTCCAGAATTACAATTTTGTATGTTTAGGGACTTATCATTGATGTTTTACGTTAAAAGGATTTTTTGGCCTCTTTGTAATCAACTCCTTGCAAATGAGCATAGATGACACATCTCTCTCTTCAGAGATAAGTTACTACCATTTTATCTAGCTTGTGTTCTTTGGATTTTACAGTCTTTTGTATTCCACATAATCATTAATAGAATCTAAGATTTCCTATATTATTTTGTTCCTTGCAATATCTATATGTATTTCCTTGTTATATCTCTATTATATCTTTGCCTTTATGTTGTTCTCAATATAATCAGGATTAGTGGTATCAGAGCAATCTGTTATTTGTTAATTCTCTATGTATGTCCCTGATGAGGTCAAGCCACCAAGAGTTGGGTATCAAACTATTTAATATTGGGGAAGAACACTCCCTCCTGCCCAATAAACCTCCCATGGCAGAAAAAATGATAGATTACACAGTAGGCGATCCTATCAAACTATTGTTGGAGACATCTTTTCCTCGCCTATTCAGGTGCCTTTGCATTGTCAAGTAAAGCACTTATTTGATTTGACACTCGATGATCCTCTACCTAATATACCTATATACAAGTATTTTGTTATCAAGAATGAAGAAATTAAATTCCAAATCCAAGAACTAATTTCAAATGGCCACATCATTTTGAGCTCCTCACGTTCCGAGAGCCTAATTGTTCGGGTATAGAAGAAGGAAAAGACATGGAGACTTTGCATTGATTATAGATCCCTGGACAATATCATACTGAAGAGCTCATACCCAATCCCTTGTATTGATGATATTCTTGATCATCTTAAGAGAGACAAATTTTTCAGGTAGATTGATATGAGGTCAGGCTACCACCAAGTGTCAATTAAGAAAATTGATAAATGGAAGACAACCTTAAAGTATAAATAAGGTCCTTTTAAGTGGTTCTTCATGCCTTTAGGCTTCACTAATTCCATGATGACATTCATGTGGATGATGGATTATATACTACGACCATTCAAAAAATTCTTTGTGGTTGCATATTTGGATGACATCCTCGTCTTTAGAAAAACCTGGGAGGAACATTTGGAGCACAATCGTAGGTCTTGGGAACTCTGCGACAACACAAGTTATATTCCAAATTGGATAAGTGTTGCTTCGGTATGTAGAGAATCCAATATTTGGGATACATCATGGATGAGGAAGGTGTGCATGTGGATCCAACCAAGATCCAATTAATCTACGATTGGTCATCCCCGAAGACACTGACCGAGCTCTATACCTTATTGGGGCTCACCAACTTCTACCGTAAGTTTGTGTTGGGGTTCTGTCATATTGCTTGGGCCCTAAGCTAGATGACCAAGGCTGGAGCGAAGGACAATTTTATTTGTACTACATCCCAATAGAAATAATGCAATGATTTTAAATTCTACCTCTACTCGGCACCAATCATTATTCTATTATACCTACAATATCCATTTGAGGTTGAGAAAAATGATTAATATTATTCTATTGGCACAATCCTCACTAGCCATGGCCATTTAGTGGCTTATCAAATTGAAACACTATCTGATATTGTTCATAGATACCCCACCTACGAAAAAGATATGTATGCCATTATGCAGACATGTTGACAATGGAAGCATTACATTTTGGGGAAGGAAATAATCATCCACACTGATAAAAAACCTATGCAATTCATGCAAACTCGAGGAAAGTTAGAGAATGATCACCATCAGAAGTGGTCCACATACCTGTAGAAATTCTACTTGAACATCAAGTCTAAGAAGGGAAACACCAACCATGTTGTAGACTACCTCAGGCGACCCTCGGTTGTGGCACTAAACAAAGTTCTTAACTCCTATGGGTATGAGAATATACAATAGTGACTCTGAATTTCCTACTACATATCAAACGTTGAGCATAGAAAAGATAGTTATATACTTTCATCTCCAAGATGGACGGTTATGCCATTTGAGCCATCTATGTTCTCTTTCAAGTGAGTGTGCAAGGATACTTTCAGAAGCTCATTAAATTTGGGAGGCAAGACACTTTCATGTGGAAAAAACCATGGAAACCAAGGTAGTATTGCAAAAGCATTTTTATTGGTCGAAGCTTTGATAAGATGTCCACAAGTACATTAGATCCTACATTACCTATGCCATTACCAAGCCTCCCATCAATAACTAGGTGTTGTACACCCCTCTTCCTACTCTATACAGGCCTTGCTATGCCATCTCCATTAATTACATGTCTGGTTTTCCTTCAACCAAACATGGGAATGACTATGTCTTCGTAGTCGTTGATCGATTCTCTAAGATAGCAATTTTGGCACCCTACAAGAAGAGAATCGCAGCTGATGCCACCACCAAGATATTATTTGAATGTATTTGGGTTCATTTTGGACTCCCACATACCATTATTTCAAATTGTGACATTAGGTTCCTGGGTAATTTGTGTTCTAGCTTTTGGTCAATGATGGACACAATTCTGACCAATTCGACTTCCTTCCACTCATAGAATGATGGAGAAACAAAGGTAGTCAATAGGATGATTTTCCATATCCTAAGGATGTACAATTCCAAACATCCACGCGCATGGGTGAGAGCCTCCCTTATGTTCAACATAGCTACAATAGATCTCTCAACAACTATATTGGTTGTAACCATTTTTAGGTGTGCTTGGGGCTCCATCCATTGGCCCTCATTGATGTATCTCTGCCCTTTGCATCTACACAAGAAGAGTCCTCCCATGCTCAAACTGAGGCTTATCAACTAACCAAATTCCTTGAGCGAATCCAATACATCCAACAAGTTCATGATATTCTGCAGAAAGTCGATACCATGTACAAGCAGCGCCACGATCAACCATTGACGATACCCTTGTCACCCAACCACAGGACTTAAGCCACCCTCTGAGCACCTTGACCTTGACCAAGAAGAGAATTCTAGATGCAATCAATAGCCAAGAGAGGCTAAATGCACCAAGCAAAAGAATAGAAACAAAATTGAATAGATGATCCCACCCAAAAGCTAGTGCACCACTTTCCCAACTCTCCCAGAAACTTGCGCACCAAACTACTACTGCATGCAACTGCCTGCACAGATATTTCTCTCACTGCAACTGCTGAGATAAAAAATAATGAAACTGGTGCCCTGTATTTATAGTGGATTGGCCAGTCTAACTAGGGCCGAATTCTCCTTCTGGGCATCAATAAATTCAATATAAATATATTTGTTCAATTGACAACTTGTCTAGGGTTTCCTTCAATTATTTTCTTCCTTATGGAGGATTCTAGTCTCGTCATAGGTCATAATAGAGGTTCATACCTCCCAAAGCTACCATACTATTAACACTCCCTCCTAGCTAGGTAAGTATGGTCTTGAGCACAACAGACCATTCAACTGGTAGCACCACAAGAACCTGTCATTATTATCCGACTAGATAATCTCCTATGACAACTGGTACAATATCAATTTATAGAGCACACCTGTGTCTATTCTAGTAGTACACAACTACTCAGACTTTGTGAAACACAATCACAAACTGTCCTTTATAACAAATAGCAACCTGCATAGAAACAATGTTATGATAAAAATTGTATCAACTGGGCCAATATTTCACTCACGCCTGTGAGATTTGAAAGAATGTCTTCCACCACAGTAGTCTTCATCTGCATAGAAACAGGGTTATGATAAAACTGAATCATTTGGGTCAGTCCTTCACTCACATCT
The DNA here is from genome assembly GCA_000966675.3 of Picea glauca. Lineage (NCBI taxonomy): Eukaryota > Viridiplantae > Streptophyta > Pinopsida > Pinales > Pinaceae > Picea > Picea glauca. The sequence goes on from JZKD02S2159271.1 coordinate 347,846, forward strand.
GTGAGATCTGAAAGAATGCTTGCCCTCAGTATAGAATATCACCAATAATCATCTGGGCCAATCTTTCACTCACATCTGTGAGGTTTGAAATAATCTCTGCCCTCAATATAAAATATCAACACTGGGCTATCTACCCCATTCTTCTCAAACAAGGAAGAAGGATTGTTTTTGATTTCTAAACCTAGACCATTTCCCACCCTGGGCCATTCTTCCGACACTAAACAAAGTGTAACCTGGAGAGAATGAGTCTACCCTCGAGAAATGCTTGGACCATTCCTTACCCTGGGCCATTCCTCCGACACTAAACAAAGTGTAACCTAGAGGGAATGATTCTGCCCTAAGGAATGAATGTCTTGGACTATTCCCCACCCTGGGCCATTATTTTGACACTAAACAAAGTGTAACCTAGAGAGAATGAGTCTTCCCTTGAGGAATAACTGTCCCTGATTGCTAAGCGTGGACTACTCCCCACCCTAGGCCATTCCTCCGACACCAAACAAGGTGTAACCTGGAGCGAATGAGTCTGCCCTAGAGGAGTAACTGTCCGGACCATTCCCCACCCTGGGCCATTCCTCCGACACTAAACAAGTGTAACCTGGAAATAATGAGTCTTCCCTCGAGGAATGTCTGTCCTGCATCAACCTCCAAACGGACGATTCTTCGAAACTGCTCACAACTGTGAACTTCGAAAGAATGACTGCCCGACGAGGCGGACCATTCTACTTGACCACTACTCAGAGTGTTTGCCAAGAAGAATGATTGTCTTAGACCACTCCCTGTAATGGGAAGTCGTTGTCTATGATACTTCAGTAATCAGTCTGCCTCCCATGTTAACTACAATGGGAAGCCATTGTCCGTCGGAAATATCAATCCACTTTCCGAATAGGAAAGCATATGTCCAATCTGGACTCTTACAAAAAAAATAACATTTTCAATTCTCCCTCCTAACCGGAGAGTTATTTTAATCAAAAAAAAAAACATTTTTGCGTACCTTCTCTATCTTGGAGAGTCTTCCCTTTCAGCTAAGGTAGTTATTTCCACAATCCCCATCTTCTCTCGGAAATATGCAAACTTGATTCTGGAAAGAGGCTTTGTCAGGATATTTTTTGTCTGCTCATCAGTGGGGATATACTCGAGCTTTACCTCTCCTTCCTGGACTTTATCTCGGATAAAGTAGCATTTGATCTCAATGTGCTTTGACCTTTCATGAAACACTGGATGCTCGGATAATCTTATACAACTCTGATTATCACAATATATTGTGATCGATTCTGGAGTCTGATCAAATAAATCGTATATTAACTTCCTTAGCCATACTGCTTCTGTGCATGCTTCACATGCTGCCATATACTCTGCTTATGCTATACTAAGTGCAACAGACTTCTGCTTCCTGCTGCTCCAAGATATCATAGTAGAGCCCAAGATGAAACACATACTTGAAGTACTCTTCCTGTCTTCTGCACTTCCTGCCCAATCAGAGTCTGTGAATCCATGAAGTTGGATATCACTAGATGCGGTATATCTTAAGCCATAGTTTATTGTCCCATGAATATATCTTAAGACATGCTTTGTAGCTATCCAATGCTCTTGTCTCGGTTCCACCTGAAACTGACTTAATGTATTTACTGCAAAGCAAATATCTAGTTGAGTATTTACCAAGTACATCAATGATCCAATTAGCTGTCGATATAGAGATGGATCTACTGGATCGGAATCTGGGACTTTCACTTTTCTTATATGCGCATTCATAGGAGTGTCCATGGACTTACAGTCCATCATTCCAAACTTCTGAATGATCTTTATTGCATATTTTCTTTGTCCAGGGAATACCTCACCACACTTCTGCCATACTTCTAGTCCCAAGTAATAGTGCATGAGACCTAGATCTTTCATATCAAATTCAGAGACTAAATCCTTCTTGCACTGAATGATTAGAGATTCTTCACCTTTCATGGATAGATCATCAACATATAACAGTAGAATTACAGGTGCATTGTTCATGACTTTTAGTAAAGGTTTGGATCTACATGACTCTTGGAAAAACCAAGTCTAGTTAGATAACTGTCCATCTTGGCATACCAAGCCCTTGGAGCTTGCTTGAGTCCATATAGAGCTTTCTTCAGTCTACAAACATGAGTGTCTCTGGAATGTACCTCGAATCCTTGAGGTTGTTCAATCTATACTTCTTCTTCAATAGCTACGTTGAGAAAGGCTATCTTTACATCCATCTAGTGTAGATTCCATCCCATGGAAGCGGCAAGAGATATGATAGTTCTGATGGAAGTATACCTTGCCACTGGAGAAAATGTTTCGTCATAGTCTTCTCCCTCCTTCTGGGAGAACCCTCTGGCCACGAATATTGCCTTATATTTATCCACGCTTCCGTCTGCTGCATGTTTGATCTTGTATACCCATTTTGAAGTTACAACTGATTTCTCTTTAGGTCTAGGTACAATTTCCCATACTTCATTTCTCATAATAGACTGATGTTCTTCAGCCATAGCTTCTTTCCATTGTTCCCTTTTAACTACTTCTTCAAATGTAGTAGGTTCTTCATCTAGGATCTTTGTCATGTATGCTGCATAACTTGAGAATCTTTTCAGTCTTTTAGTTTTCCCGGATGTTCCTTCTGGAACCTTGATTCTTTCTGCATCTTGTAAGGTGGCTTCAAGCCAAGCTGGTTGTTTCTTGTTCTTTGGTATATTATCTAGATCAACGTTCTCACATATCTCCATAGGATGATCAGGTTGATCCTCTTCGTTATTTTCACCTTCTGTGTTTTCATCATTTAGTTCTTCAATTTCTTCTTCTTCTATAGTTTCTTCAATAGATTTTCTGAAGGCCATTCTTTCATTGAATGTTACGTCTCTGCTTACTTTTATCTTGTGTTGATCTGGAATATATATTCTGTAGGCTTTGGATGAATCACTATATCCCACAAATATCCCCTTCTTTCCTGAGGGTTCTAGTTTATTTCTTTTATCTTTGGGAATATGAGAATAAACTTGACATCCAAATATTCTTAAGTTTTCTATATTAGGTTTCTTACCTGAGAATGCTTCTTCTAGTGTCATGTCCTTCAATATGCAATGAGGCCTTCTGTTCTGCACGTATATGGCCGTCATTGCTTCTTCTCCCCATAGAAACATGGATAGATCTTGATCGTTCAATAGGGATTTTACTGTTTCTTCGATAGATCTGTTCTTTCTTTCTGCTACGCCGTTTTGTTGAGGATTATGAGGAACAATTAGCTCCCTCCTAATCCCTACTGATTTGCAGAATGCAACGAACTCTTTCGAGGTGTATTCTCCTCCATTATTTGTTCTTAATGTCTTGATATTCTTGTTTGTAAGGTTTTCTACTTCTACTTTAAATTCTTGGAACTTGTTGAATACTTCATCTTTTGACTTTAGTAGGTATAGCCACATCTTCCTTGAATAGTCATCTATGAATGTTAAGTAGTAGAGATCTCCTCCTAAATATTTGACTGTCATTGGACTGCAAACATCTGAGTGTATTAGATATAGGGTTTCCTTAGATCTGTTGTTGCTGCTTGGGAAAGGTTTCTTGATATTCTTCCCAAGGGCACATCCCTTGCAAATTCCTTCGTGTGTAGACTTCAATTTTGGTATCCCTTCAACCATCTTCCTGAGGAAAGGTAATGCTTGATAATTGATATGAGCGCACCTTCTATGCCAAAGCTCATTAGGATTGACTTCATCATGTACTAGGGCTTCTTCATTTCGTTCTAGTAGTCTATATAGATTCCCTTCACGTCTTCCAATAACCCTAGCATCTTCTATGATGGAATCTTTATGCCATGATAACACATTTTCATCTATGAAGGCTATTATGTTTCCTTTGTCTTCTAAACATGATATTGATACAAGATTCTTTTCTAAACCAGGTACATATAGAACATTGCTTAAGTGAACATGATTACCTGATTCCATTTTGATGGAGGCTTGTCCAAATCCTTCGACGGGGTAGGTTCTTTTGTCTCCAAGCTCCACTTTGTATGATGTCTTTCTCTCATTTAGATCTGAGAGTCTAGCCTGATCTCCTGTCATGTGCCTGGAAGCTCCACTGTCGATTATCCACATATCGTCTTCAATTGTCCCGGTAAGTGCTGAGTAATGTAAGAGACTGATTGTTTCGCACATGTCTTCGGTTGACTGATAACTGGTCATGCCTTGATCCAAAACTTCTACTGCATCATTTCTTTCTTCTGAGAGAGTCAATAGGTGCGTTGAGTTAGGGTGCATTTGGATATATTCTCCTTGAGCAAGATGCTCCATCACAAGGTGTCGGATCTAAGAATTAGGGTTTCTGCAACTGCTACTGCTAGTAACCCTAGCTGCAGTTCTTTTGGAAGTTGCTCCTGCTAGTAACCCTAGCGGCAGTTCCTCAATGAGCTTAATACCTAGCGGTTATGTTTCCTTCCATCATTTTAGGCTAACTGAAGGGGTGTGGGCCCATAACCTATTAGAATATAGAGGATTGTGCTCGTTTAACCATTGACGATACCCTCGTCACCCAACCAAAGGCCTTAAGCCACTCTCTGAGCACCTTGACCTTAATCGAGAAGAGAATTTTGGCTGCAATCAATAGCCAAGAGAGGCTAAATGCACCAAGAAAAAGAATAGAAACAAAACTGAAAAGATGATCCCACCCAGAAGCTAGCGCACCACTTTCCCAGCTCTCCCAGAAACTTACGCACCAAACTGTTGCTACCTGCAACTGCCTGTACAGTTATTTCTCTCACTGCAATTGCTGAGATGAAAAATAATGAAACTGGTGCCCTGTATTTATAGTGGACTAGCCAGTCTAACTGGGGCCAACCTGGCCAA
>JZKD02S2159271.1:352976-369218 GCA_000966675.3 Picea glauca
CGACAACTTGTCTAGGGTTTCCTTCAATTCTTTGCTTCCTTCCGGAGGATTCTAGTCTCGTCATAGGTCATAATAGAGGTTCATACCTCCCGAAGCTACCATAATATTAACAGGGCACCACACAAGTTTTAGGTGGGCGATAAGGTATTGTTACATTTGCACAAATAGCACCTCACAGGACCCCATTTGAAGCTACCCCCACTCTGATACAGGACTTACTCCATCATCAAGGTTGTGGATGAGAATGATTTTGAATTAAGTATTCCTTGTTTCCTTGGATTGTACCTGATATTTAATCTGGAACTACTTCAATCATATTTTCCACCTCTCTTGGGCACATCAGACATGGCTAAGACTTATCCCCTATAGAACTCAATCCTGACTACATTGAACAAATGAAAGAGTATAATATCATGGACACCAAGACGAAGGGCACCCACCAATAGAACATCCAACTTTATCGGGTTGTCAAAGAAGGGCAGTTTCTTCACTAGGGAAAGTGGCTCACTAGGATTCAAGTTCAACAAAGATTTTCCCATATGATGGCCGAGCTTGACACGGTGTGGGCCATTTATTCCTAAGGGGGGTGGACTAATCTAGGTGGATATTGGTGGCCACCAACCTATGACACTAATTCAGAATGGTTCCACATCTTGGTAGTTTTTCTATAATTTTTCAAGTCCCAAACTTCCAGGGTCATTTTGAGGCCCTAATCGACGTTATTTTGGCTCAACATTGCCTAGATTATAGTCGACGATATATGCTAGGCTAAACAGAATGTGTACTCCTTAGCTAGATTTCTCCAATGATGTACCAAGCACCCCAAACAAACATAATATGAAAAAGTTTCGCCCAAGGAAGTTGACATATCAATTAACCACGTCAAGGTCCACAAATCTTTTAGCGCTTTATCATTTGGGGTTAAGGTTTTGGATGTTTAGTTTTTTCTCATTGATTCTTTATATTAAAATTCCTTTTTGACCTATTTGTAATCAACTTCTTGCAAATGAGAGATGCATATTTCTTTTCAGAGATAAGCTACCACCATTCTAGATAGCTTTTGTGCTTTGCATTTTTGAGTCTTTTGTATTCCATACAGTCATTAATAGAATATGATTGTTACTGTATTACTATATTCCTTGCAATATTTATGTGTATTTCCTTGTTATATCTCTATTATATCTATGCTTTTATGTTATTCTAAATATAATCTGGATCAATAATACCGTTGACATTACTTGGAGGATTTTTCCATTGGTTGCATCAAATCTATTTGTGACAAAACATTCAAGATTAACCTCTTTTCATGATCCCTAGTGAGAAATCCCTTCAATATTCACTATTTTCATTCTCTCCCTAAAATATTAACTTAAGACCTCTTCATGTCAGTGGAACATATCATTCATAGATCAAATGACACCAGTACTTTCACCCTAATGGGCCTCAAAGAATGTTATGACAAGGAAACTTCTTTAACAACCATTCATTGATGGCATAATTCTCTCCATGATTCTATAGTATATTTCTCATAGGATATCTTGATGAAATATTTACCAAATCTTGGAATCAAGAAAGTAAGAAAAAGAAAATTATTGAAGATCATGATACAAGAAAAGAACCATCAACCTCCTCATGTAAATTGAAAATACTTACCCCAAGGCTATCATGGGAGAAAAATACCTAAACCCTCTAAAATCATGTATCCAATAGAAAGGGAATACATGAAAAGGTGATCAAATACACCCCACTAAAAATCAAAACTAAGATAATTTTTTATGCTAATGAATGCCAATAAGGTAAACAACAAAAATTAAATAAAGGCCAACTAGAAGACCCCCCAAGACCTAAAATTTACATAGCTAAATTCTTTGTCAAAATCAAAATATACAACAATCCCATGTTTGAACATGTCCATCCAAAGTATTATATGAAAAATAATTAGGGCCCCTCTAAGAAAAACTTTGATTCTTGCTATGAATAAGAAGAATAAGGTGCCCCCATGCCAAACTTTGACTCTTCTTATCAATAATACGAAGAAGGTGCCACTAATTCTATCCAACGTAAGTGAAAATATTTAATTGGTTCATCTTCTAGCCAACATAAGGTTATGAATATGATTCATGTTGTTCAATGTTCCCCTTATGAACTATAGGCTACCCGATATTCAATTAGATCCATCACCATCTCTCACCCCAAAAAGGGAGTGATCTATGTCTATTTCCTTTCCCAATCTTATTGACCCTAGAACCATCTATCTATTTCATTTGGTAGGATTCTCCCTAGATGAACCTATTAAAAAACTTCCACTTAGCCTCATCAATGTTGAGCATACCATTCCTTCTCATTAAAATAGGTATGTCTCTCAAGATCAATGGAGGGATTTGTTAGAGTTTGCTTTTCTCTCTCTCCACCCCATATTTTATGATCATTGTAATCACTTCCCCCTTTCTCTTCTTCATTGGTCTAAAATAACTGATCTCATACTTCCAAAATGTCTTACATGTATATACTTCAGGAGTGTCTCGAGTAAACATATTGAATGATTGAATTATAAAATGATTATCAATAATGATCTATGAAATTATTTTTGACAAAATTACACAGCTAGTTATCATAGACGATAATGGAATGTAAATTTTATTGTGGGAGAGTTGCATCTATATATTCATTTGTGTAAGTTTAAATATTGTGTTGATATGACAAATGGTTGAAAGGGATTGTTATAAATTTTTTTACATTTATAAAATTCTAACAGTGTCATTCCAAATTCTCTAGATTTTGAGATAATAATGTTGGGAACATGGAAATGTAATGTTCTATGAGAGTGGGCGATATATGTACACCCGTTTAGCATGTGGTGAAATTTCTTGTGTAATTTTTTGTAATGCGCTTTCTCAACCATTCATGCAGATGAAAATTATCATCAACATAATGATGAGATATGGAATTGGAAGAGAATATTTTTATATGGAAACATGTGAAGTTAACTTTCACACATAACTCATCCAATGAAAAGATTAAAATTAGAGCCTCCAACCTAAATATGATTACTCCATTTTGCAGTGTTGACTTAGCATTTTTCTTCTTCTTTTATGGATTTTGGAATTATTGAGGTTTACACTGGGGTGGTGAAGGGAGGGGGTTGAGTACATATATAAAATTTCAAAATTAAAATAATAAGAATGAAATATTTCAACTCAAGTACTTGAATCAACAAAGATACACAACAATTGAAATACATTTTTTTTTCTATTACATTGAATCAACTATATTTATAAATACCAATAAATCCATAATATAAATTCAACAATCCATTGCACTTTAAGAAAAGATAAAAGAAAAAGAAAATATGACAATTAATAAAATTTACATCTTCATAACAAAATGATCACATATCAACATTAGAATTTTGATTACATAATCCTACTCTCAAGTTCTATTTTCAAAAATAAAACTCCTTACAATATCTCAATACTAGGAGAGCTTTAAAAATGAATCATGAAAATTTTCAACTTCACATTCCTTAACTCATCACATACTTCCTTATTCTATTATATGTCAATTGTAATTCAAAAGATTTACTAAATACAATTTTTTCATTCAATGATCTTAAAATGTTAAAACTGGTTGTTGGTCTGTCATACATTGTACTTATTCTATTGGCATAATCCTATAAGGAAACTTTGGAAATGATAATTTTTTCCATAAGTTCCACCAACAACTTGATATATGGCCTTTAATGCTATTTTTTTTTCCTTTTCTCCTAAATAAAATTGTGTGCCAAATATATAATCTCACCAGGAAGGAGCTTATCTTCTCTTTGAAATATGGATACTATATGTAGTTCATCCAATATGGCCTTTAATGCTATTTTTTTTTCTTCTTCTCCTAAATAAAATTGTGTGCCAAATCTATAATCTCACCAAGAAGGAGCTTATCTTCTCTTTGAAATTTGGATACTCTATGTAGTTCATCCAACCCCATGGCCTTGGACAAATATATGTCATTATCTAACTACATGGGATTCATATCCCTCGAGGCCTCCCTATTAATCTAGTCGATATGTCACATGTGAGAAACGATCTAACTTATTTCTCTTAGGTCCAATGGATTGACATTGGTGGGGATGGTTTGTACTTCTCCTACCATTTGATGATTTCATTCAAGTTTGGGCTCATATTCTCCATTTCTGTTGCCTAGTCCCTTGTTGTTATTCAACCAGTAAGATGTTGATTGCAAACTTGTTACAATTATGGATAATATGATAGAAATTATTGATGAAGGGCATAATTTGTATTTCAAACTTATGATCAAATGTAGAAAAAATCACTCATTTTGGACTCCAATTTCATAAGTTTTAAAATTCATTAATTTTCTATGCTAGAAATGAATTCTTTGTGCTGCTTAATTTCTTTCATCAATTAGTTCTCCTCAAGCTAGTGTAGTTAAAATCACCAAAATGGATATGAATGTTGATATAGTTTATTAAATTTCCTTTACCATTAACTTTGATGATTTCAACAATAACTTGTTGTTCATCATCTCTCTTTCGTTTCTAAATTTTTTTCTTAATTACCTTCCTTTTCCTATAAAATGTGAAAGTTTCCCAACACACTTAAAACATCCTTCTTAAAACATCCTCACCACATTGATGGTGGGAAACTTTTAAAGTGAAGTCTTTTAGCCAAAACGTGATTAATATATTGCTACATGTTATGTATATTCAACCTAAATTGACTTTTGCTTCATGTCTTCCTATTAACTATATTTTAAGCCCTCCACAATGTCATGCCAAAACACATCAAGCTCTTTCTCTCTTATATTTTACCTATAAACGTGCCCTCGCCAAAGATTCTAGACATGTCATAGAGACTCCAACTACCCATGATACAATATTTCCCCGCCCAGTTCATGAGCGATGCTTGTTGTATCCCTAGGTATTGTAGCTGCCCATGCTACCATATTTCTACACTGATCTATAATTGTTCCCTACGTCGATATTAGCGATGTTTATTACGTAGCATTCACTCGTTAACTTTTTTCCATATTTATTAAAAAACACAATAAAGATGATAAAAAAACATAATAAAGATGATCAACTCCAACTTGCCTTAGCGTTTTGAGTTAGCTTCCACAAAGATGGAGTCATGGAAATCATTGTGCATTGTTTTGCATTATCCTTGACAATATGATTATTTTCTCATAACTTATTCTAACTTTTAGGTTAATCTTGACTCGGTTATAGAGCACAAGATAATAGTAATTAAATCGGTTTACCAATAGTGGTTTGAGAGTTCATAGTTTTGGTAACTTATGTTTCTTTCCATGGTATTTGATATGATGAAGCTTATTTAAAGGCTTCAGATCTCCATTGTATGGTGTCTTGATTGACGGGTTTTGGCTTGGTCTATTAGGCCAAGGCTAATAGATCTATTAGGTGTTAGTTTTCTCAGTTTAAGGTTTTCAAGATCAATTATGGTATCTTGTGTGCTTGATATTTCATTTTTGTCTATCTTGTGCTATTAAATTTTCTTTGATTTCTAAGAACCGATATCCCCATTTGAGGTTTAGAGCATAAATCATGGTATCTTATGCGCTTAATATTTTATTTGTGCCTATCTTATGCTATTAATGTTTCTCTCAATTCTAACAACCAGTATCATAGCATTATGATGTCTCTATTGGAAGAGGGCTATTGTGGCAGTTGAGTTAGCATGAAGAGAAGGCATGATCCAAATGCTAAGATGAAGGATATTGTTGTAGGCCCTCAAAATGAGTTCCATAATGAAGGTAACGCTTCCATCTCTCACTTTAAAGAAAACATTGTGGGGGTTAGTGGAGGCAAATTTAGAGTTGTATTCTTCAATAGGATTCCCTTATATGAATGTTGGGATCGACCTCGAAGTGCGTACCATTTTGACTGGGGTTTGACACATTATTCATTGGTGTTATATGAGATCAGAAGATATTTGTGTTCACAGATCTAAAGTAATGGGAGACTCTAAATGAAGAGGAAAAACAGAAGTGATGGTGAGAAGAATTGTTAATTATCCTAGTTTTTCTATTGCCTTATGTTTTGGACACATGATGAGGCTAATCTTGATGTTGTTTTAAGACATTCAAATGCTTGTTGCACCTAAATTGAAATATATGTGTTTTTGAAAAGTAGGTGTGCATCATCTACTGTAGTCGACACCCCAGAGTTTTTGGTCCAAGTTGTACATGATAGCCTTAGGTAGGTTTGACTCCCCAGGTTTGTTATAAGCCTTGTTATTCGAGCATACATGTAGCACAGTAGGGCATGGAGTCATGCTTCTCATGCATATAGAGGATGTAGAATCAAGTCGTGGAATGAACCACTTAGATAGCTATAAGGGTGACAAGTGTACTCATATGCTAGTTTGATGTTTGAATCATAGAAGTTAAATCTTTGATTAAGAGGGAATGTGTAAAGTAATCTCAGAATGTGAAATGGTTAGGACCAAATTATGATTAAAGGGGAGTCTAACATGTCGATGAACCATGTAGGTGAAAATGATTCCTAGAGAAGAGGATGGTACCCATGTATCTCATTAGATGAACTTACTTTTAATGGACATCAATAATCACTATCCCCAAGTCAAGTTTAAAGGGGAGATTGTTAGATTAATCTTGACTCAATGATAGAGTAGAAGATAATAATCATTAAATGGGTTTACCAATAGTGGTTTGAGAGCCCATGGTTTTCATAACTCATGTTTCTTCCCATGGTATTTGATGCAATGAAGCCTATTTAAAGGCTTGAGATCTCCATTGTAAAATTCCTTGATTGACGGGTTTTGGTCTGGTCGGTTATGATGGTCAGTTAGGCCAAGGCTAATAGATCTATTAGGTATTGGTTTTCTTATCTTAGGGTTTTCAGGATAAATCACGGTGTCTTGTGTGCTTGATATTAGATCTAGCAGGTGTTGATTTTCCCGGTTTAGAGTTTTCACGATAAATCATGGTGTCTTGCGTGCTTGATATTTTATTTGTGCCTATCTTATGCTATTGATTTTTCTCTAGGTTCTAACATTAACTTTGGTTAGGTAGTGGTGGGAATTAGATGTTTACATTTTGAGGTTTAATAATTGGATGGCCTGCTTCGATTGCCTTGATACTTGAGTTTTCTAGAAAACTCGTACCTTTTTTACTTCAACAATGCATACCCCTGATATTGAGCAAACTTTAATTTTGGGTTATTGGAGGGTTAGCAACAAAGTCAATGGTTTTCTTTGCTATTGGGCCCTCTAATAACCCAAATCTACAATCAAGTTAAAGGTGTCCATGCATACCGACAGTTGTCCTGATTCTCTGTGATTGCAAGACTTTGAACAGTTTTGTATAATGCCCTTCAAGGTGGCTGACTAGTTTTTTGGATATCAGGTTTTTGTAAGGTTTATGACTAGTTTACGATGACTCTATTGTTTTTTTTAGATGGTTGATAGAAGTTATGACACACTCATCTTCTTATGACTATCTATTTGTATTGGAAAGTTACCTTTAATTCAATTGAATAGCAAGAAACGACTTTTTTCCTATGGAAAAACAAACATGCCTAGATGCACATAACTCTTTTGGTTGTAATCTTTAAGCACGATTGTGCCCAAGTTCTCATCATTAATCCCTAAGTGGATAAGATTAGAAAAGGCATTGGCTAAACGTTCTACCTTTTGGGTTTTTTGGACAGAATCCGACGATGTAAATTTGGACAAAATTGCTATTTTATGTTGTTTAAATTGTATTTTTGAATGCATAAATGGATTCAGCGTGTTGAAAAACCCCTGGGGCACTCAGATTATACAAACTTAACTACTCAAATTTGCAGATCCAACTATTCATCACCAGATTTTGGGTAAACTCAAACAGAAAAATTATCGAAAAACAACCAAAAAGTAGAACGTTCAGACTATTACTTTAGAAAAGGTATAGTGAATTATGTGAGAGGAACCGTCAATCAAATCTTGCAGTTTTTTAATCAATTTGTGCCTCCCAAACTTTGAATGCATGTAATTGAGTAGACATGATCCTCTATTATAACTAAAGTATATGCAGCTCTGCACTCCTCTTTAGGCTTAGGCTTAATCCATCCCTGATTCACGAGGATCTCGATGTAGGGTGGCAGTGGAACTTTCCTTACTTCGCGCGACACTTTTTATTAAAAAACCGGATCTAGCTCAGTTTCAATAGGGACTTCTTTTTTATTTATTTCTCATCGGATATAGTTGATTAAAACCTCCTTTTGGATAACGATTAAGACGAGGTCTAACTTCAGTGTGATAAACTTTTCATTGAAGTCACTTCCATTTATAGTTTTTTTCATAATTTTAATCCTTCACGTGTTTGGCTTGCTTTGAATAACGATACATTAAGTAAAGAAATCCGGCGCTAAATTCTAGTGGAATAGGAAAAAGGGAAAAAACAATTCGATCTCTACCTCGAAACTATAAAATTTTGATGTGGTATTCCGTTATTTTCCTAGCAAAACCTTTCTTAAGATGACATTTATTTTATTGGTTGAAGTAGATATTTTAGACAAGGAAAAGAAAGTCTTTGTGTTAGAAAATCTTCTCAATGGTTTTGAAACGTGTTTGGAATGGAATTTAAAAAGGAGGATAGGTAAATGATTGTTGAAGGATGATTAAGGTAGTCAAATTGTTCATGAGGTAAAATATTAAAAATTTGATAGGAATAAGAGTTGAGGATAATAAATAAAGAATTTAAATTATTCGTTGAAATAAAAAATAAGATTTCAAAAGAATTAATTAATTTAATTATTGATATAATAATAATAATAATTTATTTTTAAGGTCATGGCCAAGTCAGCACATCAAATTGGTGTATAAGACCCCCTTGTTTGTGGGACAAGGGACCCCCTTCCGTCCAGTGATTTGACTGGAAAAGTCTACAAAAGTATACATACCCTACCCCCCTCTGGATTTGAACCTGTGACCTCTTAAGAGGAAACACATGTTCTTAACCATTAAAAGAATTAATCAATTTTATTATTGATATGAAAATAATAAATTATTTATGGGTTCAATTTAGCTATTGAGAAAAGTATTAAGATGTGGAGGAAATTAAAGTATAAAGGGTTGTAGAGATAGAATAAATAACATAAAGAAGGATAATGAAGAAAGATGCTCAAAATAACGAAATAGAATTTTTAAGACTTAATTAATATTATTGATATGAAAGGAATCAATTGTCAAGTATTCAAATTAGTCCTTGGGTATATTAAGTTGAATATCAAATAGATAAAGGGGTTAATTTGGAGTATTAAGGTCGTTGGGTATATTAAGTTGAATATCAAATAGATAAAGGGGTTAATTTGGAGTATTAAGGTTTGAGGAAGATTAATGATAAAAATATAATATAGTAAGAGTGAAAAAGTGACCATAAAGATCATAATAACAAAAAATACTTAAGGGAGAGAAATAGAGAGAAAAAACAAGGTTTTGGCAAGTGAATAATGAAAAGAGGAATAAATAGATTGCAGGGAAAGAAAGGGTTGGCAGTAATGGAAACAAAATTGCAATTGAAAACATGAAGCTTAATGGTCCACGTGGTGAATGGTGGATTCGAAGATTGACTAAGTTTATAGCCATCTTCGCGATTAAAATTATTAGGACGCTTTTCAATTTCAAGATCTTCTCGAAGGAGGCATGAGGAGTAATAAGGGTCTAAGGCTAGGATTTTTACATGGTCAAAGCATATAAGATGTTTGGATTTAGAAGAGTGTTCGATGATCATTGATTTGGTGATTCGGTTGTGGTAGTATCAACAATATGCTCTTTAAGACAACCTTTGAAGGATATTCTAGTTTGACCTATGTAAGATTTTTCATAGGAGCATAAGATTTGGTAAACTCCTCGAACTAACATTGGATCAGATTTGTCTATAGAAGTTCTAAATAGTTGTTTGAGGGTTTTATAGGGTTTGAACAAAGTTTTGATATTTTTCTTCGCCAAGATTTTTGAGATAAGATCGATGGTGCCTTGGATGTAGGGTAAGGAGAGGAGAGTTGTAACGACCCTCCATTACACCTAAGAAAATTGAAGCATAAAGGTAAGATTTTTTTTTTTTTTTGCATTAAGAAATTAACATCAATACATGATCACAACAACGCCTAATCAACAACATCATAAGTAAAATTAGTACTGGCTACTCATCAAGGAAATCACTAACTACACATTCAACGCGTCAATGAAGGATAGCAACACATAAGCATAAATCATGTAGCATATTAAGACATCAATATTATCTTGAAATAAATTCCAACAACTTTTAATCAAACAATGAATCAAAATGACTACCCTCCCAACCTACCCTGCAAGGTTAGGACCTCCATGACACATAAGAAATGCTCAAGCCCAGGTTCCAATTGATTTTAACCATTTAAGGTATCAGGGATGGAAATTGTTCTAAGGAACAAGGAGGTGTATACATCCCACTAACACAATCAAGTCCAAACTAACTATGCTAAATCAACAACATCAACAATAATCAATTTCATCAATCCATCAATCCTAATTCACAATTAAACATGGTGCACGGGTAACGATCATCGTTATCAATCATACATCAACATTTAAATATCCACTGCGCGTGGTAGTAAACAATTCTATAACATTCACATGTCAACTTAAGAAATGGCAGAAGATTAATCATTAGTTATATTCATTGTGCGAGGAATCAATCACATAAATTCAATCACAATTATCATTAATTCCAAGGTATAAGTAAGAATGACAAAGAAATCACACATCCACTTAAATTAAGGCACGCACGTAAATTTTATTACTAAACTAGTCATGCATCACCATTAATGAAATACGCATGAGTAATCAAAGCTAGAACATTGTACATATGTCATTATTCCCAAGCATAAGCAAACCGATTATTTAAGAACAACATAATTAAGGCGCAAGACAAATATTCATTAATTTTTTATGGCGCCAATAATAACTACACACATGTCCATCCACACATAGCTATATATATCATGTCGCTTCAACACTCATATGTCAATCATTATACTAAAAGCGCAAGATAAATCTATTTCTTACCCATCATAATACGATTTATAGGCCACAATTCATTTGCACATAACAAGGACACAATTCCCATTCTTCATCATCATAATCGACATTCTAATCATCATTATCATAATAGACAATTCCAATCATCATTAGCATAATTGACAATTCCTATTCAACATTATCATAATTGACATTCTATTCAACATTATCACAATCCACAATCCTAGTCCTCATTAACTTAATCGACCTTCTAATCATCATTAAGATTATTGCAAAGCGCGCCAATAATATCATTGATTAATTAAATCACACATCAACAAGAATTCCATTAAGCAAGATTAAGCATCAAGTACAATTTCATGAGGCAAGAGTAAGCACTTCATAACCGATCATACCTCAACATTGAATACCTGGCGCTAGGGCGATCACAAATTCTAGTATTACGACCAAATAAAAAAATAGATTAATTCACTTACCCACGAAGTCTCAAGATCCTAAATTCTAAAGAACGAGAGCCTTGACCTAAGACTTGCACTTATTTCCATAGAATTATTTATATCCAAAGGTTAACTAATGAATGGTTTTCTTATTTTAAGTAACTTTTCTCAATAAAATAACGAAGGGATAACTAGTCTCCCCTAGAAGGCAGTATTATCATTTATCCCTTACCGGATTAGGCTAGCCAGACTTTAATATAAGCAAGGTATAATCAATATCTTCTCAAGGGACACTAAGGAAGTCAACCTCCTTAATAAATTCTTAAGAATTCAACTACTCGAGTGACTTTAACTTAATCAAGATCAAATTTTAAAAACAAGGAGGATTTGAGGTACTTGCATTCTAGTCTAAGAGGATTTGAAGGAAGATCAACACCCTGGTGAAGTAAGGGAATCTAAGCCCTAGGTCCCTACACACAAAACTATTGGTAAGGCTCAAACACCATGTTAACACTAAAGATCCTATTTAAACATCCCTACACACCATGCAGGACTCTGGACAAGGGTTCCACTTAAGCTGCAAATTAAACTGAGATATTAATTAAAAACAAATCACTTGAGTTGGCTTGATTCCATTCGTAAGGGATCCATAATAAAGGCGTAAGGATAAAATCTATCAAACCCTCACCTTAAACCTCTCATTCGAAACTTCTCTCTCTTTACAACAATAACGCCCTTCAAAATACAAGGGTTCCAAGTTTTCCTTGGGACAGGTGGTCACAACTATACATGTTTCAAGTTAACCAAGTGTAAAGGAGCACTGGTTTTCTGAACCTTCTGGTCCAATAGATCTCACCACCGAGTGGAAAACATTCAGGTGGTGAGATGAGCTTTTAACGGGGTTAGTAACTGGGAAAATCTAGATGGCATTATATATATATATATATATATATAGGGAATCAAAGCCATTGGGAGGGAAAGAGTCACCCAATCCAACCAACCAGAGATCACGCTCTCAAGTAAATCCTTCCCCAGGACCCCAATCGACAAGGTTGTGCACAGATAGAGCAACCACGAGGAATTGGGGTGCGTTGGGAGAGGTGCAACAATGAGTTAAAGGGACTGTGCCAGGTAGTGAAAAAATGAGGAAACTGTGGTTGTGTTGGATATTCATGTTCGATGCTTAAAAGGAGCCCATGCGATTGTGTTGAACGAAGAACAGATTTCTCAGTGGGAAAAAATTGAAGGAGATCACACGCCCCCTACTCTTTCTTACCTGTATGATCTGGTGGAAGATATGCAAGAACAATTTGAGTGTGGTGCATGTGGGTAACACTAAGTTAATAAAACACTACTAGTCTAGAGAGAGAACGCACAACTGGCGACCTTTGCTAATAGTTATCAATGTCACAATTATATTGGGAGGTCTGGATTGAATTCGGTGCAAGGGTGGCAACTTGTGGATAGATCTTGGTGGAATATATGGTTCTTCTTGACCCTGGCATGAGTGTTGAACCTAATATATTAACATACAATCTCCATTTCAGAGTTTTTGAAGAGGAGGCTATCGTATTAAATCTATCCAGAGCGAGTGTTATTTTCTTTTTCCTCCATTGAGTCTTAAGATTCGATGGGGGTTCTTCTCTCTCAGCTTGTGCTACCAAGGTCAACTAGGGCTTAATAGTTTTGATGTTATCGATTCTCTCACTAAATATGAAAGGATATGCACCAAGGATGTTCGATTTTGGAAGCATGCTATTAGATAAATGGATCAATGATGCTCGATAAATATGAGCTTTGGGAAAGAGAAATTTACAATTATTTTATCTTGGTATTTTTCTAGGTACAATTAAACATTGTTCCTTTACATAACGGTTTAATAACAATAACATAAACTCAAATCTGGATTAACTCAACCATGCAATACCTAAGGAGATATCAATTCTAATAATTATATATATATATATCATAATTTCGAAGGTATCCATATGGAAATAATTTTAACAATACCAAACGAAATCGATGATTACTGTAATCGAAGGTGATGAAGTCGATGACGTTCTTCCACACTTGTGCTCCGTCCAACTCCCAACTTGCTAATCGTGAAGACTTCACCAGTACCTCCCAGCCAATGTTAAGGGTACTCTTCTTCCCTCTTAAGCCTCGGAGCCCCAAATGGGCCATGCACACAAAACTAGAGAAAAATATAACTCCCAGCTTGCCTCGCAAGGTCGAGCTACCACTCTTTTTTTTGAGTTGGGTATCCCAACTCCCACAAGAAAAATATGTCAAAGAAATTTCGTCGGCATAACTTTATGCATACGAGACAGGATAAATTCCTCCTCTCAACCATTTCCTTTATAGATTTTTCTTAGTGACAACTTGTCATTTGCACATTTAATTCGTTTATTTAATAAATTAATTAGGAATTATTTCCCCCATACACTTGTCACTTGTTCCCTTAGTTACACTAATAAATACATAACTTAATTAAATTAAATGTCAATTTCCCTCACCCATTCTAAAAGCGCTCCTAAAATTACTCCTAGATGTCCCTTTATTCCCTCTATTTCATTTTTAATGACTAACATCTTTCTAAAACTTAGTTTTGTTTAATTTAGGAAACTTCTTTAGTTAGACTAGACTAGATTCCTTTCTATGCTTCCAAATTCCTTTTTACATTCATTTCCTTTATTATCTTAGTTTCCAATTTGGTATTTCTTGCATCTATTCATACAATTAATCTTTTGATAATATATTTCTCTTTTAATTCTTCACTTGATTTTTCTTCATCCCCCTTTTATTAATTTTTTATTTAGTTTTTAGTCTTCTTGCCCTATTTAGAATTAGGATTAATTCTTAACTAGGCTTAGAATTTTTAAGGGGATTTTATAATTAATAAAAATTACTCATTTAGTAATTTTTTTAAGATCGACCATGTCAAAACAATTATTGTTTTCTGGGAACCTAGGTTCATTGACTCACCTTTATTAAAATCACGACATGCCCTTCAAGATGCAGTCTGTGCTCCAAGGGTGCCACTCCCCTTTATTCACGTTTTAATTTTGCGATGTGCCCTTCAAGATGCACTATGTCCTCCAAGGGTTCCACTCGCCTTTGACTGATTTTGGTAGTTGTCCAACCCTTGGAGTCAATACTCCATTAGGTAACCTTGGGAGAAACTAAGGGCCTCTAAGGAATAAGGACCCTACCTTATTTCACACCCCTTATAATCTTAGTGAGTGACTATCTCATATTTCCCTCACAACATCGTGGATCTCTCGAACTAGGTAATCGTTAACCTACAGTTCGAGCCACAATGAGAGTGCTAGTAGGCTGTGACAGGGCTGCTGCCACACCTCTCCCTCAATACCTAGTTGTTGTGCATGGCCCATTTACTCCTTATGTGAGTCTGATTAGAAATCAATCATCAACCTATATCCATCAACGAAACACTGTCAACGATCTATAAACAACATCATAATATACCCAATCATATGTCACATATTCATAAATAGAAATACCCAAACCATATACAGTCACCTCCCTGGCTCGATCCAAAGTCCAAGGAGGTCCATTGATTCCATCGACATCCTCAATCTGTCGAGTGTCCTGCACACTTAAGAGAAACCTGTCAATAACACTTACCTATACATAGATATCAAATAACATAACATCTTAATTCAACAACATCATCATCTAAATCCATAAGAGAAACAGACAACCATATACAAAATCAGATCACTTGCTCGTAAGTGTCCTCAAAAGAATAAGTCAAATCATGTGCATGCAAGAGCGGGATGTTACATACACCCCCCTTGGTTTCAACTTTGGCCTGATGTTTCACAATATATGTGCAGTAATAAAGTATCTGGAAAGATCTAATATGTCTAACTATCAAACAAAAATGGAAACTGTTGGTGTATATCATATGCATCCTCCCAGGTAGCTGACTGTGGACTATAATTGTCCCACTGAAACTTGAACTGATAGACTATTCGATGTTGTAGATTTCGAATGTGGTGGTCTCAAATGTGGATTGGCTCTGTCGTGAGTGCACCCTCATCTGAACCTGGAAGGAACTCCTGTCAATCACATGCATAGGATCACCAACATAAAGTTGCAAACATATACAAGATAAACATCATGCAACACCTCAAAGAATGAGGCACGACTAGTTGATAGGCCAATCTTCTTAATTATGGTCAACATGACACGCATCGACATAAATCTTGTGTCGATCTTGCACTTCCTTAATACTTGGTCTTATCATTTGCAATTTTTCTTCGATTTCTTGGACCGCTTCTGGTCCTACTAGGACCCTATCCTTAAGTCGATCCCAGCTCAAGGTGCTTGACACGGTCACCCGTAAAGAAACTCAAAGGGTGCCATCTTAATGTTTCTTTGATAGTTGTTGTTGTAAGCCAAATCTACCAGTGGAAAGAAATTTTTCCAATGCTTCTATATGTTGATTAAGGTTGGTTGTCATTCATGTCAACCATTGAAGAAAGACCCGTAGCACAAAGGATTGGGTAATGGACCCAATAGTGTTTGATGTAAATATGACTCATTATTGTTTTTTCATGGTTGATAATAAGTAAATATGGATGAACTCCAAAGTGGTCCCCTCATGGTGAAAGCCCTCATGGGAAGACACTTTGTGGAGTAAGAGAACCCATGCTTAATTGTGGAATAATGAGATGAAGGAAAGTGAATTTGTCAGGGAAAATATCCTATATGGATAG